>JAFMOD010001609.1:2407-16441 GCA_019802435.1 Corydoras maculifer
GTGATCTTGGTCTTTGTGATCTTGGTCTTTGTGATCTTGACCTTTTTGATCTTTACCTTTGTCCTGCGTGACCTGAAACAGAAAACCAGTTAGGAACCCGTGGGTCCATCCATCCATCCATATAGGGTGGAGGGGAAGGTGTTCCTTAGAAATATTAATCCCAGTATCGGCGGCACGGTGGCTTAGTGGTTTGGCATGTTCTCCTCTCAGCGCTAGGGATTCCCGGTTGGAATCCCGATCTGGGTGGAGTTTGCATGTTCTCCCTGCATCCACATGGGTCTCCTCCGGGTTCTCCAGTTTCCTTCAGCAATTCAAAAATATGGATTCAAGGTAAATTGAAAGCTCTAAATTGCCCCTGGATGGCAGCCATGCCTTTTAGCAATGGCGATCTAGGTTTGAATCCTGATCTGGGTGGTGTTTGCATGTTCTCCCCATGTCCACAAAGGTTTCCTCCCACAGTCCAAAAACATGGCTTCAAGGTGAAAAAAATTCTTCATATTGCCCCATATAGAGTGTGTCTGTGTGAGTGAGTGATAGATTGTCCCCCTGTAATATTGTCCCCCTGTCCCGGGTGAAACTTTCTCCCCTGGATGGGCATGGGGAACACCCTCCCCTCCCGGACATGGGGAGAACATGCAAACTCCACCCAGTTTGGGAAACCACTAAGCCACCCCCTTCCCCCGTAGATCGATGCTTATGTTTATTTAGGATAAAATACACATGAAAACGGGGCAGCACGGTGGCTTAGTGGTTGGCATGTTCTCCTCTCAGCACTAGGGATTCCCGGTTCGAATCCTCATCTGGGTGGAGTTTGCATGTTCTCCCCGTGTCCGCGTGGGTTTCCTCCAGGTTCTCCGGTTTCCCCCCACAGTCCAAAAACATGGATCAAGTCAATTGAGTTCTCCAAATTGCCCCATATAGAGTGTGTGTGTGTGTGTGAGTGAGTGAGTATGTGCCCAGTGATAGATTGCCCCCTGTTCTGGGTCCAGCGCCCGAGACGTTCTCCCCTGGATGGACATGGGGAACCCCCCCCCCCCCCCAACGACCCTAATAGAGGATAAAGCTGAAGATAATGGATGAATACACATGAAAACGAACCTGAATGGCGAAGGGGATCAGCTTGTCCTCTTTGAGGCGGAGCAGGACGATTGGAGAATGCAGGACCTGCTGTTTGCCGTCGATGACGTTCCCTTCGAGGTCGCGCTGTCGTTCGTAGTTACAGATGAAGATATTTCCGTTCTGATGACGTAGACAGAAAATCGATGGACGCTTACCTAATTAAGTTGAATTTCTTTATTTTGTAATACTTTGATTGTTGATGCTTTTTAACACGACACTAAGTACAGAACTTATGTGGGGGGTGGGGGGGGGTCCAACAACAGCTTGGATTGGTCAGAGCTTCCCCCTGGTGTCAATGCATCTGATGATCCAGTTGCTATGTGAGATTTATTTTAGTTTTCCTCTTTATGACGCTTGCTCGGGAGCGCCACCTGAGGTGTAGTAGTTTTAGGGTTGTAGGGGTCATGTGGGGACTCTGCTGTTTGTGCCCCATAATTCAAACTGCCCCATATAGAGTGTGTGTCCATGTGCCCAGTGATAGATAGCCCCCCTGTCCTGGGTGTATCTACTACAGCACCCGAAACGTTCTCCCCTGGATGGGCATGGGGGAACCCCCACTCCACCCCCCCTCCCCCCATAATGGATGGATGTTCTCAGTACCTTCATCTCCTCTGATAGACTTGCACATTTAAACATGTGCTTCATATCTTCCTCCTTTAACGCGGTGCCTTCGGGGAGTTTGCTGCAGCGTCTGATCATCATGGGGTTCAGACCATTCAGTAGCTGAAACCCGAAGAACTCGTCTTCGTTACAGTGCTCCACCACATAATCTGTAAGAACACCAGAACATCAGAACCCTGTGATGGAGAACTTAAAGAATGTTCCACACTGTCGGGGGGGGGGGGGGGGGCACAGTACCCGTGAATTTGGTCCGGTATTTGGGAAGGAGCTTCTTGAGTTCGTCCAGACTGTCCCAGGACTTCTTGCAAGGGAAGTGCGTTTCGAATTTCAACCTCAAGCGCCTGCGATTAAAAGACAGTGAGACGTAAAGCTTTTCACGGCGGCGTGACGACGGCGAGATGCCTCTGTGCGAAAGATCTTACGTCTTCAGGTAGACGGAAATGATATCCAAGTCCTTTTTGATTGAGAACCAGATCTCCATGGGCAAATCACGGATGGATTGAGCATCGATAATCCAGGGTAATTTATCCTTATACAACTTCCACCTGGAATGAAAAACCAATCCGCTGTAATGAGGCTTTGATTTTGGGTTGTCGCGGCGTCAACGAACCTGCGTTTAACTAAAAACGGTGTCCCGAATGCCAATGGCCAATGGCGGCACAGTTGGACCGGCCTGGTTTGGACCATCTACTGTGGGATTGGTGATATGATTGGTTGGCATTAAATTGGACCAATTATACTGCCCAACCGTTAACAGCACTTACATGAAAACATCTGTAGGTCCCAAGACACATCCCAAAACACATGGCTACTGGATAGGAGAACCAGAAGTGGTTCACCCAAGTGGAATAGGAACTATCATTCAGGGCAGCAAGTGGGCCAGACAAAGAGTCCAGAGCGGGGCTACCCAAGCCAATGGGGCATGAGCCACCCACAGGTATCAGGTGGTCAACTGCTCACATCTTAAACTGGTCATCAACATCCACTGGTGGGATCTAGATCCAGACAGGTGGACCTCCAAGTTAACCCTTGGTTCTGTGGACCAGCTTATTTGCAACTGGAGCGCTCATGGCTCACTAGTGGGTGGCGCTGGGTTTGGGATTCGAACCGGGAAAGCCCAGTGCGGAGAGGAGAACATGCTAAACCAGCAAGCCACTGTGCCAAACAGGGATTCTACCGCTTACATTAAATTTAGTATTTAGTTGTAGGGCAGCACGGTGGCTTGGTGGTTTAGCAGGTTCTCCTCTCAGCGCTACGGATTCCCAGTTGGTATCCCCATCTGGGTGGAGTTTGCATGTCCTCCCCGTGTCCGCGTGGGTTTCCTCCGGGTTCTCCGGTTTCCTCCCACAGTCCAAAAACATGGATCAAGTCAATTGGACCTGCTTATTTACATGTGGAGCGCTCATGTCTCACCAGTGGGTGGCGCTGCCATGTGTGCGCCAGGCGTGTTATGGGCCATAGGTTTGGGACTCGAACCGGGAAAGCCCAGCGCTGAGAAGAGAACATGCTAAACCACCAAGCCACTTTGCCAGCCCTAACTTAATACTAAATTAAATGTAAGTGGTAGAATCCCTGGCGGCACGGTGGCTCTGTGGTTTAGCATGTTCTCCTCTCAGTGCTGTGGATTCCCAGTTGGTATCCCCATCTGGGTGGAGTTTGCATGTCCTCCCCGTGTCCGCGTGGGTTTCCTCCGGGTTCTCCGGTTTCCTCCCACAGTCCAAAAACATGGATCAAGTCAATTGGACCTGCTTATTTACATGTGGAGCGCTCATGTCTCACCAGTGGGTGGCGCTGCCATGTGTCCGCCAATGACGTATGCCTGCATTGCAGCCGGAGGGGATAGCTGGGATTGCTTTGTTTCTAAATGCGTCTCACGGGGAGTAGGACCTGCTGACCAATCGCATCAATGGCTTGGAATGACGTACCTGAAGTTAGCTCGCCTTCTGTCCAGTTCCTGCACTCGTTGCGTAATCAGAAGGAGCGGGATCTGCTGGCGTGTCCGTGGCACATCGATGAAGGCTGAAATTAAAGGAGAAACGATCACAACAGTAACGTTCTCCATTGTAAATTGCCCCATGTGGACCATTGAAGTTACCAATGTGGGTCACATGACCACCCAGGGAAGACGGATTAGGGAGCTGGGCAGGTGCACCCAAGACTTGGTGCCAATCATTTGCTGGGCACACACTCACTCACGCAGACAAACACTCTATATGGGGCAAATTGCAACTGTCATGTTTTTGGACTGTGGGAGAACATGGAAACTCCACCCAGGATGGGATCCAAACCTGGACCCCCCAGCACTGAGAGGAGAACATGCCATACCATTGACTTGGCGCCAAGTTTCAGCTTGGCAACCACTGACTCATACTGACACATACTCTTTGGGGCAATTTAAAACTTTATGTTGACCTTAAATTCATGTTTTTGGACGGTGGGAGAACATGCAAACTCCACCCACTTTGGGATTCCAACCGGGAATCCTCAGCGCCGAGAGGAGAACATGCCAAATCACCACGCCACCATGCCACCCCTAATTAAATGGCTTGGTGGTTTAGCATGTTCTCCTCTCAGCGCTAGGGATTACCGGTTGGAATCCCCATCTGGGTGGAGTTTGCATGTCCTCCCCGTGTCCGCGTGGGTTTCCTCCGGGTTCTCCGGTTGCCTTCCACAGTCCAAAAACATGGATTCAGGGTGAATTGAATTCTCCAAATTGCCCCATATAGAGTGTGTGTGAGCGAGTGTGTGCCCAGTGATAGATTGCCCCCCTGTCCTGGGTGAATCTGCCCTGGAGAGCATGGGGAACCCCACCGTGACCCTAATAGAGGATTAAGTGGAAGATAATGGATGGCTAGATGTTTCTACTAGGGCGGCACAGTGGTTTGGTGGTTTGGCATGTTCTCTTCTCGACGCTGGGGATCCAGGTTGGAATCTCAATCTGGTTGGAGTTGGCATGTTCTCCTCGTGTCCACGTGGGTATCTTCCGGGTTCTCCGGTTTCCTCCCACAGTCCAAGAAACACGTATTCAAGGTGAATGGAATACTCCAAATTGCCCCATATAGTGCGTGTGTGTGTGAGAGTGAGTGTGTGTCCAGTGATGGATTGCCCCCCTGTCCTGGGTGTATCTGCTCAGCGCCCGAAATGTTCTGCCCTGGATGGGCATGGAGAACCCCCCCCCCCCCCCCAAAGTTAAGTTACTAACCATCATCGTCGGCCAGCGTTATCTCTTGGTTACTCCTGTCCAGATAGCGGTAGCATGGAAAGTTCTGGATCCGTCCCTCAGGGGTGACGACGGTCACTTCATTGCAGTACCACTCCGAAATATTAATAGAACGGATCTTGACGACCAGCTTAACCAGCAACAGCGTCCCTAAGGAAGGGGAGACGATCTGGAAGACACAACAAGGCGTTTGAACTTGTTCCCACTAGAGGGCGCCAAATCACAGAGATCTATACATCCCCGGCACATGTCCGACATCAGGTCGAGACAATCAGTATGCAGTAACCGAGCATCAGTATGGGGAAGAAAGGTGATGTGAGTGCCTTTGAACGTGGCATGGTTGTTGGTGCCAGAAGGGCTGGTCTGAGTATTTCAGAAACTGCGGATCTACTGGGATTTTCACGCACAACCATCTGTAGGGTTTACAGAGAATGGTCCGAAAAAGAAAAAACATCCAGTGACGGCAGTTCTGGGGGCGGAAATGCCTTGTTGATGCCAGAGGTCAGAGGAGAACGGCCAGACTGGTTCGAGCTGATAGAAAGGCAACAGTGACTCAAATAGCCACCCGTTACAACCAAGGTGGGCAGAAGAGCATCTCTGAACGTACATTACGTCCAACTTTGAGGCAGATGGGCTACAGCAGCAGAAGATCCCACCGGGTGCCACGCCTTTCAGCTAAGAACAGGAGACTGAGGCTACAATTTGCACAAGCTCATCGAAATCGGACAATAGGAGATTTTGGAGAAACGTTGCCTGGTCTGATGAGTCTCGATTTCTGCTGCCACATTCGGATGGTGGGCTCAGAATTTGGCGTCGACAACATGGATCCATCCTGCCTTGTATCAACGGTTCAGGCTGGTGGTGGTGGTGTCATGGTGTGGGGAATATTTTCTTGGCTCTCTTTGGGCCCCTTGGTACCAATTGAGCATCGTTACAACGCCACAGCCTACCGGAGTATTGTTGCTGACCATGTCCATCCCTTTATGACCACAATGTCCCCAACATCTGACGGCTACTTTCAGCAGGATAATGCGCCATGTCATAAAGCTGGAATCATCTCAGACTGGTTTCTTGAACATGACCATGAGTTCACTGAACTCAAACGGCCTCCACAGTCACCAGATCTCAATCCAATAGAGCAGCTTTGGGATGTGAGGGAACGGGGGATTCGCAAATCTGCGGCAACTGTGTGATGCCATCATGTCAATATGGACCAAACTCTCTGAGGAACGCTCCCAGCACCTTGTTGAATCTATGCCACGAAGAATTGAGGCAGTTCGGAGGGCAAAAGGGGGTCCAACCCGTTACTAGAATGGTGAACCTAATAAAGTGGCCCGTGAGTGCATATCATGTATGACCTTCTCTTATTTAACCCCCCACCTCCAAAAAAAAAAAATACAAACATCCTACACAGGCACAAGGAGGACATGCCATGGTTCTCCGGTTTCCTCCCACAGTCCAAAAAACATGGATTGAAGGTGAATTGAATGCTCCAAATTGCCCCATATAGAGTCTGTCTGTGTCTGTGAGTGTGTGCCCCCCTGTCCTAGGTGTATCTGCCCAGCCCCCCCCCCCCAACCCTAGTAGAGGATAAAGCAGAAGATAATGGATGGATGGACCTACTGTGATTGATGAGGATGACAGAGGTTGCAGGACGCTCATACCATCCGTCCCGATCAGTTGGACGCTGATGTGTTTGGTCGAGATGTTTGTGGTCACCGTGTATTTTTCCTGGATCGCCTCGTCCACCGCCTTCGTCACAACGCTGAGGACCGAACATTCGGCATGTTCTCACTCATTGAAAACCAGGAATCCCAGGGTTTCCATCGGGGTTTTGGGAATGTTTTGGGGCGAGACGACGATACTATAGACAATACATACCGTTTGACTGCAGACAGGGTTCTAGATTTTGGTCCCTCGATCTCCGTCTCAGGCTGACGTTTAAAGAAGGTTCTAGATTCTGGTCCCACGATCTCCGTCTCAGGCTGACGTTTAAAGAAGGTTCTAGATTCTGGTCCCACGATCTCCGTCTCAGGCTGACGTTTAAAGAAGGTTCTAGATTCTGGTCCCACGATCTCCGTCTCAGGCTGACGTTTAAAGAAGGTTCTAGATTCTGGAGTCGAAGATGAAAGAGAAGAAATAGCAAATAATTTTTTTTTTTGTGAAAGTGCACGGTGGCTTAGTGGTTTGGCATGTTCTCCTCTCAGCTCTAGGGATTCCCGGTTCGAATCCCCATCTGGGTGGAGTTTCCATGTTCTCCCCGTGTCTGCGTGGGTTTCCTCCGGGTTCTCCGGTTTCCTCCCACAGTCCAAAAAACATGGATCAAGTTAATTGAATTCTCAAAATTGCCCCATATAGTGTGTGTGTGTGTGTGAGTGAGTGTGTGCCCAGCGATGGATTGGCGCCCTGTCCTGGGTCTATCTGCCCAGTGCCCGAGACGGTCTGCCCTGGATGGGCATGGGGAACCCCACCGACCCTAATAGAGGATAAAGGGGAGATAATGAATGAATGAATGAAAGGGGGGGGGGGGGGTTCCCCATGCCCATCTAGGGGAGGACACTTACTCACACAGACACACTCTATATGGGGCAATTTGGAGCACTCAATTGACCTTAATCCATGTTTTTGGACTGTGGGAGGAAACCGGAGAACCCGGAGGAAACCCACATGGACGCGGGGAGGACATGCAAACTCCACCCAGGTGGGGATTCCAACCGGGAATCCCCCAGCGCTGAGGGGAGAACATGCCAAACCACTTCATCCAATTTGGCAAAATGTTTAGACCCCTCCCCCCTCCGCTGGCACAATGGCTTGGTGGTTGGTATGTTCTCCGTTCAGGTTCGAATCCCAAATCCCGATCCGTGTCCGCGTGGGTTTCCTCCGGGTTCTCCGGTCTCCTCCCACAGTCCAAAAACATGGATTCAAGGTACACTGAGGTCCCCAAATTGCCTCATGTAGAGTGTGTGTGAGTGAGTGTGTGCTCAGTGATAGATTGCCCCCCGTCCTGGGTGTATCTGCCCAGCGCCTGGGACGTTCTCCCCTGGATGGACATGGAGAACGTCCCCCCCCCCCCAGGCTAATTTAATCTAATCGGGTTCCAGACCCCGGAACGTGATGGAGGTGTTTTATGTACAGAACAAATTGGTCACCTTGCTTATTAAGTAGAACCACCGTCGGGTTCTGAAGGTTCAGATCGCGGCCGCATCTGAAGGAAAGCACGTTCTCCTCGGGGGTGAAGATGACAACCGTGTCGCAGCGCCATTGTTCACCCAAAAGTGAAGGCTTCTGGAGTTTCAGGATCAGTCCCTCAACGGTCCCGAGGTCCAGACATCTGATCTGAGAACGTTCAGGAACAGTTCATATGGAGGCGTTACGCAAACGCCAAAGACGCCGTGTGGGCTCCATGAGAACGACGATGGAACTTACCGTGGTGACGGGTTTGAGGAGACGCTGAGGACCGCTGGTGTGCTCCGTCCCGAAGAGCTCGATGGAGATGTCTTTGAGGAGGTTCTCAGGAGAACCCTCCACACACACGGTGTACTCGACCGCTGGGAACACTCTGCAAACCAGCCATCAACATCCGTTCGTTATCTCCTACCTAATCCTCTACTGGGGGTTGGGGGGTGGGGGGGGTTCCCCATGCCTAATGCCTTAACAGGGGCGAATGTTCCCCATGACCACCCAGGGAAGAACATCCAAGTCTTGGCGCCAATCTATCGCTGGACACACGCTCTATAGGGGGCAATTTGGAGCATTCGATTCACCTTGAATCCATGTTTTTGGACTGTGGGCGGAATCCGGAGAACCCGGAGGAAACCCACACGGACACGGGGAGAACATGGAAACTCCACCCAGATCGGGATTCCAACCTGGATCCCCAGCGCTGAGAGGAGAACATGCTAAACACCATTCCCCATGCCCATCCAGCGCAGAACGTTTTCCATGACCACCCAGGGGAGAACGTTTGGGGCGCCGGGCAGGTACACCCGAAAATTGGTGCCAATCTGGGCGCACACTCACTCACACACCAAAATACACATATATATATATGTATATTTATATGGGGCAATTTAAAACTTTTTATTCACCTTGAATCCCAGTTTTGCATTGTGGTAGGAAACCGGAGAACCTGGAGTAAACCCACGAAGACATGGGGAGAACATGGAAACTCCACCCAGAATGGAATTCAAACCTGGACCCCCAGCACTGAGAGGAGAACATGCTAAGCACCATTCCCCATTGCCCCATATCACCATATGGGGCAATTTAGAATCTTCAACTTTCAACCTTGAATCCATGTTTTTGGACTGTAGGAGAACATGGAACTCCACCCAGAATGGGATTCAAACCTGGACCCCCAGCACTGAGAGGAGAACATGCTAAGCACCATTCCCCATTGCCCCATATCACCATATGGGGCAATTTAGAACTTTCAACTTTCAACCTTGAATCCATGTTTTTGGACTGTAGGAGAACACGGAAACTCCACCCAGAATGGGATTCAAACCTGGACCCCCAGCACTAAGAGGAGAACATGCTAAGCACCATTCCCCATTGCCCCATATTATATATGGGGCAATTTAGAACTTTCAACTTTCAACCTTGAATCCATGTTTTTGGACTGTAGGAGAACATGGTTCTCCGAATTCCACACTGTGATGCTGAAATTTCATTGGTCCAATCAAAATGTCTTACCCACTTTCTTGGCGGCTGCTCAGAAGGTTCTGCTCTGGATGTTCTAAGGGTTTAAAGGGAGAGTTACGGAATGGGGCAATCAGGAACCATGTTCTAAAGTTCATTAATGAGTCTGATGAATCGTTTAATTACCTTCATTAATATCCAGAACCACAGTCGGGTTCCGAATGTCCAGCAAGCGCTGACAGGTGAAGAGACAAATGTCCCCCTCAGGACATACGATGTACAGTTTGTCGCAGAACCATCTTTTACAGAGCAGTGAGGGGTGGAGCCTGAGTTCCACGTGCCAAACAAGTCCTAATCTGGGGCTGCAGATCTGTGAGATAAAGATTAAAGTAGCCCGAGTTTAGGTTTCATTAATTAGCTTTGATAAAAGATTAATTACACAGATGTATTAAATAAATCAGTATCAAATAATCCCATATGAAATAAATATATAGTACATAATCCTGTATTAAACAATCTTGAGTGAAATAATTCTGTATTATATTATTCTGTATTAAATGATCCTGAAGTAAATAATCATATATTAAATAATCCTGTATTAAATTACCCTGAATTAAATAATCCTGTAATAAATAATCCTGTAGTAAATAATTTTAAATTAAATAATTCTGTATAAAATAATCCTGTTTGAAGTAATCCTATATTAAATAATCCTATATTGAATTATCCTGTTTTAAATAATCTTATTTTAAATAATCCTGTATTAAATAATCCTGTTTTAAATAATCCTATATGAAATAATCCTGTATTAAATTATCCCATATAGAATAATCCTGTATTAAATAATCCTGTATTAAATTATCCCGTATTAAATAATCCTGTAGTAATTTATCCTGTATTTAATAATGCTGTAGTAAATTATCCTGTATTAAATAATCCTGTAGTAAATTATCCTGTATTAAGTAATCCCGTATTAAATATTTATGTATTAAATAACCCTGTGTTAAGTAATCCTATAGTAAATAATCCTGCATGAAACAATCCTGTATTAAATTATCCCTTATAAAATAATTCTGTATTAAATTACTCTGAATTAAATAATCCTAAATTAAATTACTCTGAATTAAATAATCCTGTTTTAAATAATTCTGTATTAAATTACCCTGTATTAAATTAACCTGTATAAAATAATCCTGAATTAAATGATCCTGAATTAAATAATCCTTTATTAAATAATCCTTTTTTAAATAATCCTGTATTAAATAATTCTGTATTAAATTATCCCTTATTAAATAATCCTGAAATAAATAATCCTTAATTAAATAATCCTTTATTAAATAATCCTTTATTAAATAATTCTGTATTAAATTATCCCAAAAAAATAATCCTGTATTAAATAATCCTGTATTAAATAATCCTGAATTAAATAATTCTGTAGTAAATAATCCTGTATTAAATAATTCTGTAGTAAATAATCCTGTATTAAATAATCCTGAATTAAATAATTCTGTATTAAATTATCCCTTATTAAATAATCCTGTATTAAATAATTCTGTATTAAATTATCCCTTATGAAATAATCCTGTATTAAATAATTTTGTATTAAATTATCCCTTATTAAATAATCCTGTATTAAATAACCCTGTATTAAATAATCCTGAATTAAATAATCCCATATTAAATAATCCTGAATTAAATAATGAGAGGTGAGGCTCACCCTGGTCACTGGTTGATTCAGACGGTGAGTTCCGCTTGTACCTTTCGAACCCGTGATTCGGATGCTGATGTCCCTCAGATGATTCTCTGGGCAACTGAACACCGCCACTATGTACGAATCCTCCATGATTCCTCTGCCAACAAAACCATCATGTTACCAAAATGTTACCCAAATAACCAAAAGACAACAGAAGGTTCTGGTTCAGCAGAAGAACTCACGTTGAGGATGGATCTGCGTCGACGCCCTGAAGAGTCCGAGTCACGAGTCCTGCCCCGTAGAAGCCGAGCTCAGTGCGATTTCCCTGAAGAAGCTGGATTATATACCCTCTCTCACCCCGACTCGACCCGTATGAACACCTGGAGACACCCCCGACTCCATTACATGGAACTCTCTTGCGACGTTCTCCGTTATTGGAACCGTTGGTTGCTCCATACGTTGCTTCACGGTGTTGGGACATGGATCCTGCACCTGTACAGGTGACTGTGAGTGAGGGAGGGTCCAGTGATGGACTGGCGTCCTGTCCTGGGTGGATCTGCCCAGCGCCTGGAACGTTCTACCCTAGATGGACGTTCTACCCCCCTCCCCACCTCTCATGAATCTGCAGGGATCACAGTAAACACTGTGTTACTATGGCGACGTTACAACCCCATTTTGTAATATTTATATATAAGGTGGCTTAGTGGTTTGGCATGTTCGCCTTACAGCACTAAGGATTCCCGGTTCGAATCCCAATCTGGGTGGAGTTTCCATGTTCTCCCCGTGTCCGCGTGGGTTTCCTCCGGGTTCTCCGGTTTCCTCCCACAGTCCAAAAACATGGATCAAGGGCAATGAAATTCTCCAAATTGCCCCATATAGAGTGTGGCTGTGTGAGTGAGTGTGTGCTCAGCTATAGATTGCCCCCCTGTCCTGGGTGGGTGTATCTGCCCAGCGCCCGAAACTTTCTCCCCTGGATGGGCATGAAGACCACCCCCCTGTGACCTTAGTACAGATTTAAGCAGAAGATAATGGATTATTATTATTATGGATTTAGGTTCGAATCCCAATCTGGGTGGAGTTTGCATGTTCTCTCCGTGACCACGTGAGTTTCCTCCCACAGTCCAGAAAAAACATGTATTCAAGGTGAATTGAATTCTCCGAGTTCCCCTATATTTTGTGCGTTTGAGTGAGTAAGTGTGTGCTCAGTGATAGATTGCCCCCCTGTCCTGGGTGTATCTGCCCAGCGCCTGAAATGTTTACCTCTGGATGGGCATAGAGAACCCCCCCCCCCCCCCGACCCTAGTAGAGGATAAAGCGGAAGATAATGGATGGATGGATTTATATATATTAATATAATATAATTAATATACATTTTTTAATTATTAATTATAAACACAGTATTATAATAAGTAATTAATTACCTTTACACACTTTTTAAATATGAACCCGTTAGTTAATTATTCTGTAAATTAGTTCTGATCTAAATCCCATTGAAAGCCTATAGATGGACCAGCGGCCCTCTGTCGCCCTCTGGTGGTGCGCCGCAGTACAGCTCTTAAACCCCCCGCTAGCTCAATGCTAACGAATGAAGCTAATTACGAACTTTTAAGATTAAATTAACCTTGAAATATGTTTTTGATTAATTGTGCTGTTAGTTTAATGAACTTTCCAACGCTAATTACTCCCCACATGCATTTCCCGCACAATTAACGCACTTTATAAACCTTATTTGGTGATATTTAAATGAGATGCTAATGAGGGGATTATTTCTTCCCACAGTTCAAAAACATGGATTCAAGGTGAATTGAATATTCTAAAATTGCCCCTAAATAGTGAGTAAGTGTGTCCAGTGATGGATTGGCGTCCTGTCCCGGGTGTATCCGCCCAGTGCCCGAAACATTCTCCCCTGAATGGACATGGCGACCCTTAGTGGTTTAGCATGTTCTCCTCTCAGCGCTAGGGATTCCCGGCTCGAATCCCGATCTGGGTGGAGTTTGCATGTTCTCCCCATGTCCGTGTGGGTTTCCTCCGGGTTTTCCGGTTTCTCCCACAGTTCAAAAACATGGATTCAAGGTAAAATTTAATACTCCAAATTGCCCCATATAGAGTGTGAGTCCTGTCCTGGGTGTATCTGCTCAGCACCCGAAACGTTCTCCGCTGAATGGACATGGGGAGACCTTGTAGATAATTAAACGCAAGATAAGGGATGGGTATTAGATTGTGGGGTGGCACAGTGGCTTAGTGGTTTAGCATGTTCTCCTCTCAGCGCTGAAGATTCCCGGTTCGAATCCCAATCTGGGTGGAGTTTCCATGTTCTCCCCGTGTCCCCGTTGGTTTCCCGGTTCTCCAAAAAACATGGAGCAATGTAAATTGAATTCTCCAAATTGCCCCATATAGAGTGTGTGTGTGTGTGTGTGTGTGTGTGTGTGCGGCACGGTGGCTTAGTGATTTAGCATGTTCTCCTCTCAGTGCTAGGGATTCCCGGTTCGAATCCTTATCTGGGTGGAGTTTCCATGTTCTCCCCGTGTCTGCGTGGGTTTCCTCCGGGTTCTCCGGTTTTCTAACATAGCTTTAAAAAGTGCCCCCCCTCCCCCCCATTTACAGAATGCCTCATTAGTCAGTTGTGAAGTCGAGATACTGCAAACGGCTTCAGGAAGGTTCCATGGACACACACTCTATATGGGGCAATTTGGGGGGGGGGGTTCCACAGTTACCCAACACTTATTTGTCCCGTGTAATG
>JAFMOD010000161.1:73238-85620 GCA_019802435.1 Corydoras maculifer
TCATTAATGTCACTCGTGTCCCTCCGTCACTCATGTCACTCGTGTCCCTCCGTCGCTCATGTCCCTCTGTCATTAATATCCCTCCGTCATTAATGTCCCTCCGTCATTAATGTCCCTCCGTCACTCGTCCTGGCTTGATTATTGTAATGCGCTACTTGCTGGTGTCCCAGCGTCCACAATCAGACGTCTTCAACTGATTCAGAACTCTGCAGCCCGACTCGTGTTCAACCACCCAAGAACTCATGTCCCTCCGTCACTCATGTCGCTCGTGTCCCTCCGTCGCTCGTGTCCCTCCGTCGTTCGTGTCCCTCCGTCGCTCGTGTCCCTCCGTCGCTCGAGTCCCTCCGTCGCTCGTGTCCCACCGTCGCTCGTGTCCCTCCATCATTAATGTCCCTCCGTCACTTGTGTCCATCCGTCACTCGTGTCCCTCCATTGTCTCCCTGTAGCTGCTGCATTCAGTACAAGTCACATGACTCTGTCCTACAGAACCATCTCTGGATCTGGCCCCTCCTCCCTTCACTCTATCTTTTTAAAACACACTCCGACTCGTTCACTTCGCTCCGGTGATGATCGCCCCCTGCTGGTTCCACCTCACCGAGGAGCTGGTTCTCACTCCGTGGCGTTCACCACTGCAGCATGATAGTACGACCTTACCAACTCTGTCCATAAGGCGGCGTCACTGAGCAGCTTTAAGAAACTACTGAAGACGCATCTCTGTAACAAAAACCTGTTATAATAATAATTAAAAAGGGGGGGAGGGGCGCAGCATTAAATAACGATCAGGTTTGATGAGTTTACAGTGTAGTTGGTTGTTCCATCACTTCTGACTTGTGATGTTCAGCGTCTGCTGAATGACTAAATGTAAATGTATAGGGTCCTGGCGCTGTACATCCAAACTCAACACCAAAAAACATTCACGCTTTGTATTTATATGATTTATGGTTCATAACCGATCGACAGAACAACGTCCTCATGGGTCATCGGGTGGCGTGGTGGTGCACCGGCTCGTGCCTCCACCTTACAGCTCCACCTCTAACGTCCCAGGTCCGTTTCCCGGTGGCGGAGCCAGCGTTGTTTCGTGCTCTCTGGTTTCCCTCCACAGTCCAGACTGAAGGAGAGCGAGGCTGAGCGGAGATCGGGATTGTTCTTGCCATGAGACTGGGGACGGGGATGTATCAGTGCAATCACCGTGCCCCTCCCAAACCCGGAAAAATACGGGGACTGCGTCGGGAAGAGGACGCGGCGTGAAACCGTGAAACCCAATCAAATGTGTGGATCTTCCTGCTGTGGCGACCCCTAGTGGGAACAGTCGAGAGAAGAAGAGTGAAATGATCTGTGCTGGACGGAGCAAAGGTCAGCGTTTATTTACAGAGCATGGAATAAAGCTGACCCCCACCCCCCCTGTGCGTACCAAGAAATCACATGACCCAACCAAAATAAATTCCCATATTCTCTAGGAGGCGCTATAGACATAATAATTTTAAAAAACACATTTTATTAGTGAACGCAACATTTCTTTTTTTTTACTGATTTGTAAAATTAAAGCCTGATCATGTGATCGGTCAGCCATGTTTTTTCTCTTCGGATGGTTTAACCTTTGGCAGGCGGAAGCGGGACCTCTTTGAGAACAGCGGGTTGGTGGTGAACAGCAGGGGGATGTTCCCCGTGTAGACGAGCAGAGCCAGGGCCATGCCTTAAAGGGGAAAACAAGGTGGGTTCATGTTTATCAAAATCATACGAAGTCAAATTTGCCGTGTGCCATTTAAAAACACCGGTTGCCACAACTACAGTAATATAATTCCTCATTGGTTTGTGTCATTGGAACAGATAAAGACATGACAACAGAACTTTATTAAAGAAGTTTGTTTGTATCTGAAAAGGGCGGCACGGTGGTTTAGTGGTTTGGCATGTTCTCCTCTCAGCACTAGGGATTCTGGGTTTAAATCCCCATCTGGGTGGAGTTTCAATTGGAGTTCACCAAATTGCCCCATATAGAGTGTTTGTGTGTCCAGCGATAGATTGCCCCCCTGTCCTGGGTGTATCTGCCAAGCGCCCGTAACGTTCACCCCTGGATGGGCATGGGACCCCCCCCCCCCCGCGACCCTAATAGAGGATAAAGAGGATGATAATGCTTTGTAAACACTTTTGAGTGATGGGAAATGCAGAGAGGGGGGGGACCCTATGCCCATCCAGGGGTGAACGTTACGGGCGCTTGGCAGATACACCCAGGACAGGGGGGCAATCTATCGCTGGACACACTCACTCTATATGGGGCAATTTGGAGAACTCAATTGACCTTGATCCATGTTTTTGGACTGTGGGAGGAAATCGGAAAACCCACGCAGACATGGGGAGAACATGCAAGCTCCGCCCAGATGGGGATTCGAACCGGGAATCCCTAGTGCTGAGAGGAGAACATGCTAAATTGCATGCTGAGAGGAGAATATGCAATTGTGTTGCCAAGGTGACCTACCAACGAGAGTATAATTCAGAGAATATACTTGTGAGTGGGGCGGCACGCTGGTATAGTGGTTTGGAATGTTCTCCTCTCAGCACTAGGGATTCCCGGTTTGAATCCCCATCTGGGAGGAGTTTCCATGTCCTCCCCGTGTCCGCGTGGGTTTCCTCCGGGTTCTCCGGTTTCCTCCCACAGTCCAAAAAGGTGGATCAAGTCAATTGAGTTCTCCAAATTGCCCCATATAGAGTATGTCTGTGTGAGTGAGTGAGTGTGTCCAGCGATGGATTGCCCCCCCTGTCCTGGGTGTATCTGCCCAGCGCCCGAAACGTTCTCCCCTGGATGGGCATGGGGACCCCCCCCCTGCGATCCTAATAGAGGATAAAGTGGAAGATAATGGATGGATGAGGTGGCACGGTGGCTTAGTAGTTTGGCATGTTCTCATCTCAACATTAGGGATTCCCGGTTCGAATCCCCATCTGGGTGGAGTTCCCATGTCCTCCCCATGTCCGCGTGGGTTTCCTCCGGGTTCTCCGGTTTCCTCCCACAGTCCAAAAACATGGATCAAGTCAATTGAGTTCTCCAAATTGCCCCATATAGAGTGTGTGTGTTTGAGTGAGTGAGTGTCCAGCAATGGATTGCCCCCCTGTCCTGGGTGTATCTGCCCAGCGCCCGAAACGTTCTCCCCTGGATGGGCATGGGGAACCCCCCCCCCCACGACCCTAATAGGGGATAGAGCGGAAGATAAAGAATGAATGAATACTTGTGAGCTCAGATTGACCCACCTGCGACGGGTGCGAGCCAGTAGACCACAGCGTACTCCCAGAACCGGTGTCCCGGACACGTGAAGGTGAGCGCGTAGGCAAGCGCCGGATTCACGTACGCCGAGGTGTAGTCGTTTCCTTCAAAAACACAAGAACAGAGCAATCCAGGCGTTTATCCTCATACAGCAAGCATGCCTGAGGTCCGGCCCCCGAGCCGATCGCGGCCCGCGGTCTGATTTCAAACGGCTCGTTATTTATGGCTCTGTCAGAATAAAAATGTTGTCTTTTTAATGTAATTCCACCTTTTACCACACGGTGGCAGCACCATTTTAGTTAAATTTGGCTTTCCACGCCTCAAGCAGAATATTCAGTGGCCGCCAGGAGGCAGCAGAAGTCTTTTTTTTAATTTTTTTATTTTTTATTTTTTATATTTCTCAGTAGCCTGCGATGAAAACACGCATCTGACACGACTACTGATTTTTTATTTTATTTTTTTTTGATGACAACATGAACTTAACGGAGTAACTGCTTGCCCTTATATTGAATTATATCAAATTTAAGGTATTTTATTCAGTTTGTTTAATGTTGACTACAGATATGACTGAAGTGTGTCTTCATGCCTGAGTGGTTTATATTTCACTATGATGCAATAAAAAAAAATTAGGGTAAATGTGACAATGAGAATTGTTGTGTACCTGTCCGTAAAAAAAAAAAAAAAAAAAAATATATATATATATATATATATATATAAAATATATATATATTCGAAGGAGCTCTTGGCCCCCGGGCGTCTTCACTTCATTAAATTCGGCCCTCTTTGCAAAAAGTTTGGACACCTCTGTCATGTAATAATGCTTTCTGTTGTGCCAGAACTCAGCCTTTAGGGGTCACTGTTGTTCCTGATGTCATAATGCTGGGATGCCCATCTTATGTATTTAAAGGGTTAGCTCTACAATCATCTGCAATCTTCATCATTCATTCATTCATTATCTTCCGCTTTATCCTCTATTAGGGTCGCGGGGGAAAGGGGGGGGGGGGCGGGTTCCCCATGCCCATCCAGGGGAGAACGTCTTGGGCGCTGGGCTCATACACCCAGGACATGGGGGCAATCTATTGCTGGGCACACACTCACTCACTCACACAGACACACTCTATATGGGGCAATTTTGAGAATTCAATTTGACTTGATCCATGTTTTTGGACTGTGGGAGGAAAGCGGAGACCCACACGGACACGGGGAGGACATGGAAACTCCACCCAGATGGGGATTCGACCCGGGAATCCCTAGCGCTGAGAGGAGAACGTGCTAAAGCACTAAGCCACCGTGCCACCCGCAATCATCATCATTTATATGAAGTTTGGCAGTATGGTGGCAGTGTGGAGCAGAACGGTTCTAGATTCAGTCTATTTTGCATGTTCTCCCTGTATCTTCCTACAGCAAGACCCTGAACCCTCAGCCCTCATTACTCCAGGGGGCGCTGTATCAGCCCTGTGTTCTGACCTGGGGGGGGATTCATGCCCATCCAGGGGGGAACGTTTCGGGCGCTGGGCAGATAGACCCAGGACAGGGGGGCAATCTATCACTGGACACACACTGACTCCCACACACACTCTATATGGGGCAATTTTTTTGGACTGTGGGAGGAAGCCGGAGGAAACCCACGCCGACGCGGGGAGAACATGGGACACTCCACCCAGATGGGGATTCGAACCGGGAATTCTGAGCGCTGAGAGGAGAACATGCCAAACCACTAAGCCACGGTGACGCCTACTTGTAAGTCCATCCATCCATTATCTTCCACTTTATCCTCTATTAGGGTCGCGGGGGGGGGAACATTTCGGGCACTGGGCAGATACACCCAGGACAGGGGGCAATCTATCACTGGACACACACTCACTCCCACACACACTCTATATGGGGCAATTTTTTTGGAGAATTCAATTGACCTTGATCCATGTTTTTGGACTGTGGGAGGAAACTGGAGAACCCGGAGGAAACCCACGCCGACATGGGGAGAACATGGGACACTCCACCCAGATGGGGATTCGAACCGGGAATCCCTAGTGCTGAGAGGAGAACATGCCAAACCACTAAGCCACCTAATATCTAGAGAGCCACGACAGCGTTTCCATTTTTGCCGAGTCATCATTCTGACTGACCTGCGTAGTAGAGCAGGGTGAGCAGGAGGTTCAGCAGCGGAACCCGCAGCAGCTGTGACCTGCGGCGCAGGCCGAGCTCCGCCAGGTGAAAAACCAGCGCGCACGCCGCCTCGGTGAGCGCCCCCTGCAGGACGGACGTTCGCAGCGCCGTGCTGCACTCCGACATCATCATGTTCTTGATCATATGCATGTCGGTCAGCTCCATGGCCCAGTAACGGCCGACGGCCAGCAGGGCGAGGTGCGCGCCTGCCAACTGACCCGCCACGCCGAGGGCAGCCGCCGCCGCGCCCGTGTCCTTCCCCAAGAACTCCATCAACGTCACGCAGGGGTTCCCGCTGACCCCGCGCATGACCGTCCCGTGGCTGATCATGGCCAGGAAGAGCATGGTCAGCGTGACGTCCTGGCCCAGGCCCCCGGCCCACTGCCCGATCTCGGAGACGGTCTGCACCTCCAGCCTGCATGCCGCCAGGGCGAAGCTGGCCAGGGACTCGGCCAGGAAGGTCCAGCGCGGGGAACGGCGGGTCAGCAGGACCCCGGCAAGGCCGCACACCGATAAGACGGTAATGAAGTAAGCCAAGGTTATGTTCAGCACCGACATGGCGACGCGAGTGCACGGCCGGACAGGCTGCACAGGAAAGACCGGTCAGTCGCCCGGCTCGCTATTTACTCCCAGTGTTTGATAACGTGGCGCGTTCAGCTGCAGCTATCTTATCAAAAAAAATTTTTTTTTTTTTTTTTGGCTTTAAATATTACACCCCCTCCCCACCACACACACACACACACACACACACACCAGTTTCAGACTGCATTCTAGCTTTTGTTGACTTTGTAGAAGGCAGTACGTGGGTTTTATTTTATTATTATTATTTTTTTTTATTTATATAATTGATTAACAAGGCCGAGCTTAGTGGTTTGGCATGTTCTCCTCTCAGCACTAGGGATTTCCGGTTCGAATCCCCATATGGGTGGACTTTCCATGTTCTCCCCGTGTTTGGACGCTTTTGTCCAAAGCGGCTTACAAGGTGAGCACAGGGTCAGAATGATTGATAACCCATCTGGCTGGAGTTTCCATGTTCTCCCCGTGTCCGTGTGGGTTTCCTCCGGGTTCTCCGGTTTCCTCCCACAGACCAAAAACATGGATCAAGTTAATTGAATTCTCAAAAATTGCCCCGCTTAGAGTGTGTATGTGTGAGTGAGTGTGTGCCCAGCGATGGATTGGCGCCCTGTCCTGGGTCTATCTGCCCAGCGCCCGAGATGTTCTCCCCTGGATGGGCATGGGGAACCCCACCGCGACCCTAATAGAGGATAAGCGGAAGTGAATGAATGAATGAATGATTAACAAGGCCGAGCTTAGTGGTTTGGTATGTTCTCCTCTCAGCACTAGGGATTCCCGGTTCGAATCCCCATCTGGGTGGACTTTCCATGTTCTCCCCGTGTTTGGACGCTTTTGTCCAAAGCGGCTTACAAGGTGAGCACAGGGTCAGAATGATTGATAACCCATCTGGGTGGAGTTTGCATGTTCTCCCCGTGTCCGTGTGGGTTTCCTCCGGGTTCTCCGGTTTCCTCCCACAGTCCAAAAACATGGATCAAGTCAATTGAGTTCTCCAAATTGCCCCATATAGAGTTTAAAATGTTTAAAATGTCCCCATGCCCATCCAGGGGAGAACGTCTCGGGCGCTGGGCAGATAGACCCAGGATATGACGCCAATCTATTGCTGGACACACACTCACACACACACACACTCTATAGGGGGCAATTTGAAGAATTCAATTGACCTTGAATCCATGTTTTTGGACTGTGGGAGGAAACCGGAGAACCCGGAGGAAACCCACGCAGACACGGGGAGGACATGGAAACTCCACCCAGATGGGGATTTGAACCGGGAATCCCTAATGCTGAGAGGAGAACATGCCAACCACTAAGCCACCGTGCCGCCCTGAAAGTAACAACTGAATTTAATTTAGATTCTGAAACTTATCCGTCGGTTATTAAGACTGACGTTAATAACCTTAAATGTTATTATTAAAGTTATAACAGCTGTTAATGTTGTTTGTTAATGTTAAAAGGCGAGACGTGTCGTCTTTACTGTGCAAACGAAAACCACGTGTTAAATTTAATAACATAACCTCATATGACGTCAACAGCGCTATTTTTTTTAATGAATACTTAAAAACAGAAATACGTCATGAATGTGTAGCGTTTATTCGCTCTTTATAATTGTTATAGTCGGGTTGTATTGGTGATGTACAGTATGTAAGGTAAACGATGGTAGACTCGCTCACAGCCTCGTTGGCGCAGTAGGCAGCGCGTCAGTCTCATAATCTGAAGGTCGTGAGTTCGAGCCTCACACGGGGCAGAGGTTTTTTTTCCGCCTTTTTAAAATGTTATACGCTGTTTTATAATTCTTTCGCTCGAAAATGTTATACATTTCATTAAATTAATAATCATAAGGACTATGTGTATATATATACAGAGTGAAAGATATACGCAGAGAATCTTTTAACGGGAAGCATTGCGTTATGAGGTATGAACGGGAGCCCTCTTGTGGTAGAAATATATAACTGAAACGTTTATAGCTCTAAATGCGTTAGAGATAGCTCTATCATAATGCCCTAATGCCCTACTATATATATATATACACATCCATTATCTTCCGCTTTATCCTCTATTAGGGTCGCGGGGGTGGGAACCCCCCCATGTCCATCCAGGGGTGAACGTTTTGGGCGCTGGGCAGATACACCCAGGACACGGGGGCAATCTATCACTGGGTATATATATATATATATATATATCATTTATTCATTATCTCCCGCTTTATCCTCTATTAGGGTCGCGGTGGGGTTCCCCATGCCCATTCAGGGGAGAACGTTTCGGGCGCTGGGCAGATACACCCAGGACAGGGCGCCAATCCATCGCTGGGCACACACTCCCTCACACCCACACACACTCTATATGGGGCAATTTGGAGAATTCAATTGACTTGATCCATGTTTTTGGACTGTGGGAGAAAACAGGAGAACCCAGAGGCAACCCACGCGGACACGGAGGAGGACATGGAAACTCCACCCAGATGGGGATTCGAACCGGGAATCCCCAGTGCTGAGAGGAGAACATGCTAAACCACTAAGCCACCGTGCCGCCCTTATATATATATATATATATATATATATATATATATATATATATATATAGTTGTTTCATTTATTAATTCAGTCTTCTGCATAATCCTCTACAAGGGGCCCAATGTCCATCCAGGGGAAAACGTTTCGGGCGCTGGGCAGATACATTTCCGACAGGGTGCCAATCTATCACTGGGCACACACTCACTTACACACACACACTCTATATGGGGCAATTTGGAGAATCCAATTCACCTGGAATCCATGTTTTTGGACTGTGGGATAAACCCGGAGAACCCAGAGGCAACCCACACGGACACGGGGGAGGACATGGAATCTCCACCCCGATTGGGATTTGAACCTGAATCCCTATTACTGAAAGGAGAACATGCTAAAGCACTAAACCACCGTGCCGCCTGTTGCCTAATTTGGTTCTTTTTAATTACTTCTGAAAAACCTGATGAAGTTTCGGGTCGAGTTTATTTAGAAGTGTAGAAGATTCTGATCGTTAAAAAAAAGTATAATGTGTGTATATATATATATATAAAATTGTGTGTGTGTGTGTGTGTGTGTGTGTGTGTGTGTGTGTGTGTGTGAAAGAGAGGGAGAGAGAGAGTGCAGGGGGCGCTCACTCACTCCGAACTCCAAGCCAACTCCACTCCTCCCTGCCTCGGTCTGCAGAGCTTCTTTTAGCTCCTGTGAGTCTCCTGATCCGCAGAGAATCCAGAAGCATGTGAAGCTCCACCATGGAATAGTTACACCACCCGCCCGTCCCCGAAATGCCGCACCCCTCCGGATCGTCCTGAACCGGCCGGACGCAGGGCCACCCGGGCCCCTCTGATTCACTGTTCTGGTTATTCTAGGAGACTATGGACTGAGATGGTGGTCCGGGCGAGGGTGCCGCGCGCTTGGATCTGCTGGATGTTGATGAGCGTGGTGTGTCCATGGGCCGGTCAGGGCACAGGTCCGCAGAGCTGCCACGAGGTTCGAACCGCCTTCCAGCTCCGGCACATCGGCCCCCTGAAATGGGTCCCCGAGACGGCAGCCGCAGGTCAGTGTGAGAGCCAGCGTGCAGATCTAAAGTCTAATTTTGTTTCGGGTTCGAAAACGTATTTCTGACAGTCACGTTATTAACCTGGTGGGACGATATATCAGTAATGTCTAGAATCACGATATAATTCATCACGATACAGTATCGACGGGATCGATCGCTTTCCCGCTCACGTTCACTTTGGGACATTTGTTTTTGCTTCATCATTAATGCGTTATGTGTTTTTAATAATTACATTACAGCAATTAATAAACGATTACGTTTAGTCACTGAAATAATAAATCATGATGCATCACAGAATTCAACGTCAAACTAATTTCTATATAATTCTTTTATAAAGTCTTAAGTGCATTATGTGTACTGTAATGTATATCATTATATTTAACAGTTTTCACACACAGTATCTTCATGTTTGCCCCCCCCCCCCACCCACTGTGGCTTTTAGGCCACACCCTTAATTTGCAAAATTTTAAGCATCGATTTAAATAATTGGATGAAAAATGAGCAGGAACTTGACGAAGAACCAGAACGGAAGCCTTCTTTAATTTCCTTAAATGTGTATGTTAAATAGAATGTTGGAGGGTAATTATGCAAATCATATGCAGATTATATGCAGATTATATGCAGATTATATGCCGACGATGTCATAGACCATGTTTAAAAGGCATTCTAATCGTTGAAACGCTTTCCCGATTGTAATTTTGCGAATATGAAGACGAGTCGTGACGTGCAAACGCTGACTCGGGCCGTGGGATCGAAGTCTGTTGCCGTTTTTTTGGGCTTATCCCGTCAGTTTTTTTGCTCCGGCGTGTATATTCGAATCTTTTTATATCGTAGAGTTAGAATTATGTGTTCTTTCTGTTAGCTGTAGAGCAGGAAGGTTAACGAGGTCATTACTCGTTACGACAAATAATATAATAATATAATATAATGGGAGGCACGGTGGCTTAGTGGTTTGGCATGTTCTCCTCTCAGCGCTACGGATTCCCGGTTCGAATCCCCATCTGGGTGGAGTTTCCATGTTCTCCCCGTGTCCGCGTGGGTTTCCTCCGGGTTCTCCGGTTTCCAGGTCAATTGAATTCTCCAAATTGCCCCATATAGAGTGTGTGTGTGTGTGTGAGTGTGTGTACAGTGATAGATTGCCCCCCTGTCCTGGGTGTATCTGCCCAGCACCTGAAACGTTCTCCTCTGGATGGGCATGGGGAACCCCCCCCCCCCCGCGACCCTAATAGAGGATAAAGTGAAAGATAATGTGTGGATCACTATGGGGAGCCCCTGTCCACCCTAGTGGGTGGACACACTGCGGCCTATCCCATCATTCATTCATTCATTATCTCCCGCTTATCCTCTATTAGGGTCGCGGTGGGGTTCCCCATGCCCATCCAGGGGAGAACGTCTCGGGCGCTGGGCAGATAGACCCAGGACAGGGCGCCAATCCATCACTGGGCACACACTCACTCACACAGACACACTCTATAGGGGGCAATTTTGAGAATTCAATTAACTTGATCCATGTTTTTGGACTGTGGGAGAAAACCGGAGAACCCGGAGGAAACCCACACAGACACGGGGAGGACATGGAAACTCCACCCAGATGGGGATTCGAACCGGGACCAGCCCCTATCCCATCATCTCATGAATAAAATCCAACACTGAAATGGGGCAGTTCGAGGTCTTATATGCGACCGGGGGTAGCTAACACGCAAAACGGGCAATGCACCCGTCCAAAGCATTTGCAGACTGTCCTCCTGTCCGAGTCTCTGCCCCGTCTTTCCTCCGATGTCCGTCTCGATGTCCGTCTGCGTCCCTCTGTCTGTCCGCTCTCGCGTCGACTCTTATTTTCAGCGCTCTGAAAGCCAATCCCGCCGCGCGGGGTCATGGCGAGCATTCGTGCGTGAGGGCCGGGGATTAGAGAGCGCTGGTGGGGGGGGGGGTGCAGGTCAGGGAGGTCACTGCGACACCCGTCAGCTGTCGTAATGTTTGGATTACGTGGCCGTATCAGTGACAGCTTCACGGTGCAGGACAGAACATCAGACGGGCGGCCTTCGGCTTTTTTAACCTTTAACTCATTACACACACACACACACACACACACACGCACACACACACACTCACACACACTGACCCTCGGGTGTGTCTCCGGTCTGTTCGTCAGCGGTCGGATGGCGGACTGCATTAGAAATCCATTCGGTTTCGTGTTCTCTGAGAGATTTACATCTCCATCGTTTCCTGCCCCATGCACACGCCTCCGACCTCATCTGCCCTCGAGCTTTTTACCCCCCACCCCCCCCACCCCCTGCCCCACTCTTTTGCGGTTGAGGGGTGCATATCCATAAAACGTGCATTTATCACAGAATCATCTTACATTCTTTATGTTCATGAAATGGGAAGGGAAAATCTGATTGGCTGAGCCGTGTGACATCATTATCAATCCCCCCCCCCACCCGAGCTTCACATTGGTATCAGTGTGTGATATACAATACATTATTTTAATTATAAAATACAGATTCATAGAAACAGAGATCAGCACTGAACCTGTTACACTATCTTGTGCAATTTGCCCACTAGAGGGCAGTGTTTGTGACAAAAACCAGAATCCTGTTCACTTTATAAACCGGACTAGATTACGTTGCAGAAGCTCAGATTATTACTGATTTAGTGTTTGATAAAGACATTTCTGAATCTTGTTTTTTATTATAGTGTTTAAGTTTGTAAGTGTTTTATTAAAGCGATCAGACTCTCACAGAGGTTGTGTATTATTGGGAATAAATCACATAAAGAGGTGGCGCTGTTCTGCACTACACGCCGGGACTCATCACACCTCTTTATGGG
>JAFMOD010001610.1:5390-19715 GCA_019802435.1 Corydoras maculifer
TCATCCTGTCGTCATCACCTCGTCAAGTGCCCTTCACACCGTCTCCCGTATTTGGAACCCGACCCGCCGTGACGTCATCACCCGCCGCCCTGTCTGTGTCGTGTTCCTGTGCACTACGTGTTCTCACTGTAAATAAACCTGCACTGTACGAATCTCCGTCTCCAGTACCCGTTCCTCCGAGTAGCGGATCCGCCTCGCTCTGGTCTTTAGACCGTAACATGTTAGACCTTTCTGCAGCTTTTGATACAGTAAATCATCAGATTCTACTGTCCACTCTAGCTGAATTAGGCTTTTCTGATACTTGAATGGTTTCGAACCGGAAGGACCTTTAAAGTGTCATGGAATGGGGAGATCTCTAACTCTCACCAAGTACGCACTGGTGTGCCTCAGGGTTCTGTACTTGGTCCTCTCCTCTTCTCACTATACATGACATCACTGAGCACAGTCATCCAGGCACATGGTTTCTCTTACCACTGCTATGCTGATGACACTCAGCTTCATCTGTCTTTTGCCCCTGACGACACCACCATCTCAAATCGGGTATCTGCCTGCCTCACCGACATATCTGTTTGGATGAAGGCCTGTCATCTCAAATTAAAATAAATAACAGAGCTTCTCATTATCCCAACTAAACCCTCAATCCATCACGACCTGACCTTCAAAATTGATGGCTCCACAATCTCCTTAACCAATTCGGTCCGGAACCTTGGTTTCACAATAGACTTCCACCTTAAACTCTCTAATCATGTTATCAAAACTGCCCGTTCCTGTAGTTTCCTCTTTTACAACATAAGGAAGACCGACATATCTGTTTGGATGAAGGCCCGTCATCTCAAATTAAACTTAGAAAAAACAGAGCTTCTCATTATCCCAGCTAAACTCTCTATCCATCACGACCTGACCTTCCAAATTGATGGCTCCACAATCTCCCCTACAGATTCGGTTATCAAAACTGCCCGTTCCTGTAGATTCCTCCTTTACAACATAAGGAAGATCAGACCCTTTTTGACTGAACATGCTACCCAACTGCTTGTTCAAGCCCTAGTCCTATCCCGGCTTGATTATTGTAATGCGCTACTTGCTGGTATCCCAGCTTCCACAATCAGACCTCTTCAACTAATTCAAAACTCTGCAGCCCGACTTGTGTTTAACCAGCCCAAGCGAACTCATGTCACTCCATTACTCACTTCCCTCCATTGGCTCCCTGTAGCTGCTCGCATTCAGTACAAGTCACTGACTCTAGCATACAGAATTTCTGGATCTTCCCCCTCCTATCTTCACTCTATCTTTTTAAAATACACTCCGACTCATTCACCTTGCTCCAGCGATGATTGCCGCCTGGCGATTCCACTTCACCGAGGAGCTAATTCGCACTCCGTGGCGTTCACAACTGCAAAATGGTGGAATGTTCTTCCCAACTCTGTCCGTAAGGCAGAATCACTAAACAGTTTTAAGACACTACTGAAGACGCATCTCTTTAACAAATACCTGTTGTACAAAAAAAAAAAGGGGGGGGGGCGCCGCAGCATCGAATAACAATCAGGTTTGATGAATTTAAAGTATAGTTGGTTTTCTCCATGGCTTCTGACTTGTGGTGTTCTCATTTGTAAGCCGCTTTGGATAAAAGTGTCTGCTAAATGATTAAATGTAAATGTAAATGTAAGATTAATAGTGATTCAGAATCACGAACAGTAACTGAAAGACTATTCCAAAGTTGAGAAGCCTTGTGGGAGAACGCTCTTCCACCAGCAGTAATTTAATTTATTTTGTTTATAATTGAATCAGCTCACTCAGATACTATGGAGTCTGATTATGTAGAATTTTATATGTTATCAATAACATTTTTTACTCAATACGAAACTTAACTGGTAGCCAGTGTAAGTTTGATAACACAGGACTGATATGATCAAACTTTCTGGTTTTAGTTAAAACTCTAGCTGCAGCATATTGCACGAGTTGTAATTTATGTAATGAATTATTAAAACATCTTTTCAGAAGTAAATTACAATAATCTAACCTTGAGGTAATAAAAGCATGAATTAGTTTTTCTGCATCTTGGAGGGAGAGGATATTTCGTAGCTTCTAAATGTTACGAAGGTGAAAAAATGCAATTTTAGTAATATTGCTAATGTGCTTTGTAAAGGAGAGATCTGAATCAATAATGACACCGAGATTATTTACAGATGAACTGGGTCTAATTAAAGAGTTATCAAGGTTTAACATAGTGTTAGAAGCTCTGTTAATTTTGTCCTTGGGTCCAACTATCAGAAACTATGTTTTATCAGAATTTAGCAGTAGGAAGTTTTTTGACATCCATATATTAATATCTTGGATGCAATCTTCAAGCTTACAGACTAAACGAACATCATTAGGGTTAGCTGAAATGTATAACTGTGTATCATCTGCTTAAGAGCAGAAACTGATTACATGTTTACGAATAATTGATCCCAATGGAAGCATATATAACGCAAATAGGAGTGGACCCAGAACTGACCCTTGTGGGACACCATATTTAACTTTAGCAAGATCAGAACATTGGTTGTTAACACAGGTGAATTGATATCGATCTGTCAGGTAGGATTTAAACCACTGGAGTGCAGATCCTGTAATGCCCACAGTGATTTCTAATCTATCAACTAAGATGTTATGGTCTATAGTGTCAAAGGCTGCACTAAGATCTATGGTTATTATCAAAGGACATTAATAAGTCATTAACGACTTTAATTAAGGCTGTTTCAGTGCTATGATGAGAACTAAAACCTGAAAAACTTCATGAGCGTTATAAGCTAGAAGATGGTGATTCAGCTGGTTGAACACAATTTTTTCTAGGAATTTAGAGACAAAAGGAAGGTTTGATATTGGTCTATAGCTGGACAGTATTAGAGGACCTAAATAGGGTCTTTAAAGTAATGGTTTAATGACTGCACAATTCAGATTTTTGGGGACATAGCCTATTTTGAGTGATGAATTTATAATGTTTATAAAAGGCTCTGTTATATTTGGTAGGAGGACTTTAAGCAGGTTTGTAGGTATTGGGGCCAACAGACAGGATGTTGTCTTTGATTGTGTAATTAATGAGACAAGCTCTTTTTTTAGATATGGGGTTAAAGGTATTTAACTCTTGTACTATATTATTTTCTCTACCACTAGATTTCTCAGAAATTGTTGAGGGTTAATTATTGTTTACGCTACAGGATGCATTAGCTGAGTCTTATGTTTTCAATTTTATCACTAAAGAAATTTATGAAATCATTGCTGCTGAACTGTGAGTTAATCTGTGAATCTGATTCAGTAGCACTTTGATTTAATTTGGCAATGGTACTAAAGAGGAATCTTTGGTTGTTTTTGTTGTTCTCTATTAATTCAGAATAATATTTAGTCTTCGATGCATTGAGTGCACTTCATCATACTGTCCTTCTATGCAACCCTAAATACCTCTAATTTAGTTTGTCTCGATTTACGGTCCATGGTTCTAGTGATTTGTTTTATGGCGCGTGTTTGATCATTAAACCATGGAATGAGTCTTTTATCTTTAATCCTTTTTAGTTTAAGTGGAGGGACGCTGTCTAAGGTTGTAGAAAACACGTGTTTAAGGTATTCTGCTGTGTTTTCAAGTTCATTGGGTCCTGATGTTGGTTTAATGTTTAATTCAGGTAAATGTAGGAATGACATAGTAGTAGAGGGAATGATTGTACGCTTCATGTCATATTGTGGTTTAATGACTGGATTAATATCAATTTCTAAATCATAGGTTATCAAATAGTGATCAGAGATGACCTCACTTAGTGGAACAATAGTTACATTATTAATGTTAATACCATGTGATTAAACTAAGTCTAATGTATGTTTATAGCGATGTGTTTCACCAACCACACTTTGAGTAATGCGCATGGAATCTAGGATGGAGTCAAAGGCTAATTTAAATGCGTCTAGTGGGTTTTCATTGAACATTGAAGTCACCAACTATTAAGGCCTTGTCTGATGAGATTACAGTGTTAGAGAGAAATTCACCAAATTCTTTAATAAACTCTGTATATGGGCCGTGAGGGTGGTATATGCTAATAAGTTGCATTAGATTGTATTTATTCTTTAATGCAGATGAGCTGCTTTTGTTGAGTACAAGAGCTTCGAAGGATTTTGACTCATACTTATTATATACTTATACATTTATGTTTTCTTTATAGATCATGGCCACTCCACCTCCTCGTCCACTAAGACATGGTTTATAAGCATAAGTATAACCAGGTGGAGAGGCATCATTTAATGCTAAGTATTCATTGGCCCTAATCCAGGTCTCTGTGAGACACAATACATTTAGGAAGTTATCAGTTATTATTTCTTGAACTAGAACTAATTTTGATGAAAGTGACCTAATGTTTAATAACTCAAGTTTTAACTTAAAAGTGTTTCTTACATAACTTGAGATTGTATTGATATGAATGTGATTTTTTTTTTTGGCACACTTTTTGGACTCTTTGTTTTTCGCTCTTTTTGCTCGATACTTGATAACTTAATAGTGTGGGACCTAGTTACCACCACGCCTGATTGGTAGGGGACTAGAGACAACTACTTCATCAGACATCATTGCAGCGGTTCCACACACCTCTTTAACATAAGCCTTAGTAATCTCTGACTGCTTGAGACAAACGTCATTAGTGCCGACGTGGATAACTATTCTAGAGAATGAGCGTTTAGCATTAGCCAGCACGTTGAGGTTCGCCCTGATGTCTGGAGCCCTGGAACCCAGAAGAAACCCACGCGGACATGGGGAGAACATGGAAACTCCACCCAGATGGGGATTCGAACCGGGAACCCCTATTGCTGAGAGGCGAACGTGCTAAACACTAAGCCACTGTGCCGCTCAACCAATCATTTTAATCAGTGTTATTTGAAGTTATTCATTTTTTAAATCTAAAAAGTTTCTCTTTTAATGACTCCCACACAAGTTTGTGAGCTCTGAAGTCGATTCCGTCTACTCTGACATCACAGTGCTCATTCTGCCCACATAGCTCTTTATAGATGTTTACCTCTATATCATCTCCAAAAAATGTATGCTCTTTTCTAATCATGTGGAACTCAATAAACACTCTTCAGGTATTGTAGAACCGTGACGAAATGCTGAGGCCTCAACAAACTAATAACATCATAACAGGTGTTTTAGAACACTGAGGAAATGCAGTAGTCTTGACAACCTAAAGACATCACAGTGTATCCTGCAGCACTATGGGGAACCTTAAGTCTTAAGTTGGCTGTGTCCTGTTTATTAGAATAGCAGTTTTAGGAAAGTGCATGTTATGCAAGTTGATATTGGTTTATTATAAGGTTCTTACTGAACTTACTGCAGTTCCCTCGTGGTTTTACTAACCATTAAAAGATTGCATTTCCATGTAGGACTGTGCAGACCCACAGTTCTTTTCTATTTTTATCAATCATTTTCTGCTGTTTTGGCAAAATCACTTTAGTTTTTAACCACACACAGAAGAACTGAGTTAATGCATGTGGTTTGTATTGTATTGTATACAGCATATTAAAAAAACATCTTAAAACATCTCTTCTACAAGCACAAGCACTTGCTATGAAAAATAGATTTGTATTTCCTGAAGGTACTATAGGGCTTGAAATGCTGTGCCCATGAAGGGGTTGAAATGCTGAGAAGATGAAGTGTGTGTGAGAGAGAGAGAGAGTGCGAGAGTGTCTCAGAGAAAGCCCCCCCCCCCCGTCTAATATCAGTCTGTGTGCAGAAAGCCCATTTTCCATTTTCCATCTTGGACCCACTACAGTTTGCAAACGGGCAGAACAGATCCACTGATGATGCAATCGCCCTGACCCTGCACACTGCCCTCTCCCATCTAGACAAGAGGAACACGTATGTGAGAATGCTGTTTTTGGACTACAATTTCAGGATCTAAGTCTGAACAGTCCACTGTGCAGCTGGATTCTGAACTTCCTAACAGACCGGAGGCAGGTGGTTAGGATGGGCATCATCACATCCACCCCACTGACCCTCAACACTGGAGCACCACAGGCCTGTGTGCTCAGCCTGCTTCTGTATTCCCTGTATACTCATGACTGCAGGGCTAGACACAGCTCCAATGTCATCATCAAGTTTGCTGACGACACAACGATCATAGGCCTGATTTCTGATAACGATGAGTCGGCCTACAGAGAGGAGGTCAACATCCTGGAAAACTGGACCTATACATAAACCCCTGTCTGAGGAAATCTAGAGGCATCATTAAGGACCCCACTTACCCTAGCCACTGCCTTTTCTCACAGTTGCCGAGTGGAAAGAGGCTCAGAAGCTTAAAGACCAGAACCAGCCGGTTTAGAGACAGCTTCTTGCCCCAGGCAACCAGACTGTGGAACGGTCAGTAGAACTGTGTACTGCCCAAACTCGTACCACTGCCACCTTACATAAACACTGCACCTTGCACTTTACTTCATTTTCACAGCACACAGTTTCGCACATAGACCAAAGTCAGTCAGCTTGATGGTATCGTTTTCATTTATTAGTATGTTTTCCTGAAATAACAATGAATTAATTTCATTCATTCATTATCTCCCGCTTATCCTCTACTAGGGTCGCGGTGGGGTTCCCCATGCCCATCCAGGGGAGAACGTCTCGGGCGCTGGGCAGATAGACCCAGGGCAGGGCGCCAATCCATCGCTGGGCACACACTCACTCACACAGACACACTCTAAATTGGGCAATTTTGAGAATTCAATTAACTTGATCCATGTTTTTGGGCTGTGGGAGGAAACCGGAGGAAACCCACGCAGACACGGGGAGAACATGGAAACTCCACCCAGATGGGGATTCGAACCGGGAATCCCTAGCGCTGAGAGGCGAATGTGCTAACCACTAAGCCACCGTGCCGCCCATGAATTAATTTATTTTTCATTAATATTTTTTTTATTTAATAAAAACAGAAATTTAGTAAGCATTTAAATAAAATCTAATTCTAATATAGATGTTATGAGTCTGGCTCAATAAGAACAGAGGAGACGTTGATGCAGAACAACTTGGGTTTATTAAGCAATCAACAGCAGCAACCAAGTAGCACGTGACTGAGTAGGTGATCGGCAGCGGGATCACTGGGGCACTCGGTGGATGTCACGTGCGTCGCTTGATGACCGGGACTGGCAGCGAACCTGGTATCAAGCAGAAAGACAAAAGAACACAAAACAACACCAACACAAAATATAACACGAGGAGATAGAATAAACAAAGAGAATGGAATATAGCGTGAAAGGAACAAGTCAGGCGTTTGTGTAGGAAGTAACTGCTGTAGCTTTGAATAACCTGTTGTACTTCGTAGATCTGCGTGTCGTCACCCCTAGAATCACGCACCTGTTGATTGAACGGCTGATTGTTCCGGAGGGGGCGTGACCTAGTTTCATCCACGCTATTGAAGAAGCATAGATACGCTGACGCGACAGCGGAAGCGACAGCCTCTCGTGTTCCGCGTCTTGCGTGAAGACCTATTCGTGTAAAGACCTGCGAGTCTACCTGCACGAGTTCTATTCGTGTAAAGACCTGCGAGTCTACCTGCGCGAGTCCTATTCGTGTAAAGACCTGCGAGTCTACCTGCGCGAGTCCTATTCGTGTAAAGACCTGCGAGTCTACCTGCGCAAATCCTATTCGTGTAAAGACCTGCGAGTCTACCTGCGTGAGTCCACGAGCAAGGACAACGACAAGGCAACTAAGTAGTCTCTAAGTAGTCATTCCTTTTTCTTACCCACTCACACCTTTCTCTTCAGCATGTGTTTTCAGTTCATCCCTGTCATTTCCTCCTCACACAGACGCTCCTTTGCTCAGAGGAGAAGGCGTACTCTTGCACACCTGCGAACTCTGCAGCAGGTGAATACAAGCAAACACTTCACCTTCTCTGCAGGTCTATGGAATTGTCAGTCCACCACCAAGAAATCTGATTTCATTCCTGCCTTTGCCGCGCATGCCGGTCTTCAGGTTTTAGCCCTCACTGAGACGTGGATTCGTCCCGAGAATTCCGCGACACCAGCTGCCCTTTCAACAAATTTCCACTTCTCTCACTCTCCTCGTATCGGCAAGAGAGGAGGTGGTACAGGTTTGCTTATCACCCGCAAATGAAAATTCTCTCCTTTTACACTTTTATCAAACACTGTCTCATTCGAATTCCATGCACTGACAATCACTGAACCGGTTAAATGTCATTTTCTTGTCATCTATCGCCCCCCAGGTCAACTAGATAACTCCGTCGAATTTGATATGTTATTATCATCTCTCCCAGATGATGGTTGTCCTCTTCTTGTCCTCGGCGATTTCAACATTCACTTAGACCGACCGTACGCCCCTGACTTTCTTGATCTCATCTCCAGCCTGGACCTCCATCTACTTCGCACCTCAGCTACCCACCGGGCTGGCAACCAGCTCGACCTAATCATGACTCGCTCATGTCTTTCTTTAGACATACACATCACTCCACTTCATGAATCAGACCACTTCTTCATACAGTTCTCTGTCTCTCTTCCACCACCTCCCGTGTTCATCAGTAAAACATCTCAGGTACGTCACAATCTTAGCGCTCTTGCTAATACACTCTTTGCTGACTTGGTTACAAATGCCCTTCCTAGCATCGGTAACTTCTTAACCCTTGACACCAACACTGCATCAAGCACATTCTGCTCCACCTTAGCTTCATGTCTTGATCAGGTCTGTCCAAAATCCACCAGGAAAACACACAGTTCTCAGTCAAGTCCCTGGCTCACAGAGACTCTTCGGAAGCAACGTACTTCTCTTCGTTCCGCAGAAAGGAAATCGCGTAAGTCCGGTCTGTCTTCAGATTTAGAAACCTACCAGTCCTCACTTGCCACTTTCTCGAAGGATGTAACTGCTGCTAAAACCTTGTTCTTCCAGTCCAAGGTAACATGCATCTCAGATGCCCGCACCTTATTCAGTACCTTTAACTCACTACTTACTCCTTCCTCTCCCCCTCCTAACACTTCTCTGTCAGCTGATGTCTTTGCAACTTTTTTTACTGAAAAGATTGAGGGCATCAGCAAACTCTTTCTTACTCACCATCCTCACAACACTACATCTCACACATCCAGCCATCCAACCCTCCCCTCCTTCTCCCCTGTCACAGAATCTGACGTCTGCAAAATTCTCCTTGCCAGTAACCCAACCACTTGCCCCCTTGATTGATTAACCTGAATATCCATTGGACTGGCAGTCCTGCAGGACACCCCCTTAATGGACTCACATATAGTTTTCCAGTTTTTAGTTTTTCCATTTGTTAAATGTCTCTCATGGCTATCCTACATTGTTGTTGCTGCCTGGCCGCTCAAGGAGGATGAGTCCCCCACTGAGTCTTGGTCCTCCCAAGGTTTCTTCCTTGAATAACAACAGAAAAGGGAGTTTTTTTCTTGCCACTGTCGCTTAGGCTTGCTCTTTGGGGGTTTAAAGGCTTTTCATTCTGTAAAGCTGCTTTGTGACAATGTACTGTTGTAAAAAGCGCTATATAAATAAATAACTTGAACTTGAACTTGATTCCATCCCATCCCACCTTCTTCAATCCATCGCCTTCTCCATCACACCAGCTCTGACACACATCGTAAACTTCTCCCTCACGTCTGGGACTTTTCCCAATTGCTTCAAACAAGCCATAGTCAAACCCCTACTCAAAAAACCTACGCTCAACCCAAATTTGGTCGAGAGCTACAGACCTGTTTCTCTCTTACCTTTCCTGTCTAAAACACTTGAACGGGTGGTATCCACACAGGTCTCCACATTTCTTAATCAGAACAATCTCCTTGATCCCAATCAGTCAGATTTTAGATGTGGTCACTCCACGGAGACCACATTGCTCTCTGTGATTGACTCACTTAAAACTGCCAAAGCCAAATCTCAATCCTCGGTCCTCATTTTGTTAGACCTTTCCGCAGCTATTGATACAGTAAATCATCAGATTCTACTGTCAACTCTAGCTGAATTAGGCTTTTCTGACACGACACTTGAATGGTTTCGATCCTACCTCACAGGAAGGACCTTCAAAGTGTCATGAAATGGGGAGATCTCTAACTCTCACCAAGTACGCACTGGTGTGCCTCAGGGCTCTGTACTTGGTCCTCTCCTCTTCTCACTATACATGACATCACTAAGCACGGACATCCAGGCGCATGGTTTCTCTTACCACTGCTATGCTGATGACACTCAGCTTCATCTGTCTTTTGCCCCTGACGACACCACCATCTCAAATCGGGTATCTGCCTGCCTCACCGACATATCTGTTTGGATGAAGGCCCGTCATCTCAAATGAAACTTAGAAAAAACAGAGCTTCTCATTATCCCAGCTAAACTCTCTATCCATCACGACCTGACCTTCCAAATTGATGGCTCCACAATCTCCCCTACAGATTCGGTTATCAAAACTGCCCGTTCCTGTAGATTCCTCCTTTACAACATAAGGAAGATCAGACCCTTTTTGACTGAACATGCTATCAAACTGCTTGTTCAAGCCCTAGTTCTATCCCGGCTCGATTATTGTAATGCGCTACTTGCCGGTATCCCAGCGTCCACAATCCGACCTCTTCAACTAATTCAAAACTCTGCAGCCCAAGCGAACTCATGTCACCCCTTTACTCACTTCCCTCCATTGGCTCCCTGTAGCTGCTTGCATTCAGTACAAGTCACTGACTCTAGCATACAGAACCATTTCTGGATCTTCCCCTCCTACCTTCACTCCATCTTTTCTAAATACACTCCGACCCATTCTCTTCGCCCCAGCGATGATTGCCGCCTGACGATTCCACCTCACCGAGGAGCTAATTCTCACTCCGTGGCGTTCACCACTGCAAAATGGTGGAATGTTCTTCTCAACTTTGTCCGTAAGACAGAGTCACTAAACAGTTTTAAAAAATTACTGAAGACGCATCTCTTTAACAAATACCTGTTGTTGTAATAAATAAAAAAATAAATAAAAATAAAAAAAGGGGGGGGGGCGTGTGCCGCGGCATCGAATAACACTCAGGTTTGACGAATTTACAGTATAGTTGGTTTTCTTCATAGCTTCTGACTTGTGGTGTTTTCATTTGTAAGTCGCTTTGGATAAAAGCGTCTGCTAAATGACTAAATGTAATGTAAATGTAAAGGGGGACCTAAATAGAACAGGGGAAATATAGAGGAGGTGAAGTGCTGGACGAGGCGGCAACCAGGGAGAACCTAGGGTGAACGACGGGGAAGGAAATACACCGACGGTGGAACTGGAACCGGGAGACAGAGAAGTGGTTAGTGCAAGATGGGGTAAAAGTGTTATAAACACCGACACAGGAAAGTGATCAGTAAATAAAAGTGAGAACGTGTTAAGGAGGCTAAACACAAAGGACGGACACAGACTTTCCTCTCAAACACCACACGCACCCAGGGATCCTAAACTAAGGGAAGGAGGGAAAGGACGGGGATAAGGGATGCGAGAGAGGGAGGAAGAGACGGCGGTAGAAGCGGGGAACAAACGAAGGAACATGCTACTACTAAGCACACTCGAAATCACACTTACCCAATGGAGACAAAACACGGAAGTAGACACGGAGATAGAATGCAGGGAATATCACTCGGATAGCGCTCGGTATGTCATGGGACGATCAATACTTCACGCCCGACCAGCAAAACAGGAAGCCTTATATAGGACAGAAAGAACCCGGAAACAATTAACCTCACCTGGTGCACAGAGAGCGCGCGCTGCTTAGAAGGCGGGGCTATCTCTGATATAGCCACCCCTCCCTGAAGAGGTCATCATGGGGGAGCCAACGGGGACCACAGCAGATGGCCTCGTGAACTGTTCGAGGAGGACAGGACAGGGAGCTACGGGTGACTCTACTGGGATGGGGGGTCTCTTCGGGAGGAGACGGGGCGGAGGAGGAGGAGGTATGTCAGGGGCCGGATGGGACGGTGGGAGAGGTACCTCTGGGGGGGGCTGGGAGTGGGGACGACCCCTACGGAGGTACGGAGTGGTCTGCCTCGGGGTCGGGGTGCAGGGCATTTGAGGACGGAAACGTGGAATGAAGGGGAAATTCGGGGAGGAAGCTGTAGGGTAAAAGTCACGTCATTTATTTTCTTGAGTTTTTTACTGCCCGGGATGCGTAAGTCTTTAGTAGACAGCCAGACCTGGTCCCCGATCTGGTAGTTGAGACCCTCACTCCTTCTGCGGTCAGCGAAACGTTTGGCGCGGGCGTTGCTCTCCGTGATCCGCTGATGTACACTTTCCCATATGTCCTCGCTCTTCCGGAACCATTCATCTACCGCCAGGGTGTTGGAAGGAGTGGGATCCCAGGGGGCAAAGGGAGGTTGGAACCCAGGACGCATTGGAAAGGAGTAAGGCCGTGCTGGAACTTCTGAGAGAATTCTGGGCGATTTCAGCCCATGGGAGGAACGTGGCCCAGTCGTTTTGATGCTTCTGGCAGTATGCATGCAGGAATTTACTGAGTTCTTGGTTTGCCTGCTCGCACTGCCTGTAAATCTCCGGGTGGTAACCCGAAGTGAGGCTGATAGAGGCCCTCAGCTTCTTGATGAAAGCCTCCCAGACAGCCGAGGTGAATTGGGGACCTCTATCAGAGACGATGTCCTCCATAAGGCTGAAGTGGCGTAAAACCTCATGGAATAGGGTCTTCGCCATCTGGAATGCTGAGGGCAGTGTGGTTAGGGTGATGAATTTTACCCCCTTGGAGAAGCGATCCACCACCGAAAGGATGGTGGTGTTACCTTCAGAGATGGGGAGGTCGGTGATAAAATTGACCGCAATGTGGCTCCAGGGGCAGTGTGGAACGGGTAAGGGCTTGAGTTTCCCTGCAGGCAGTTGGGGGGGACTTGGAGGCCGCAGAGGTGGCGCACGAGGCGATGTTCCTGTTGATATCGGCCCGCATAGCGGGCCACCAGTACTTCTGCCGAATATTGTCCATCATGTGTTTCACCCCTGGGTGACCCGAGCTGGTGTTGGTGTGGACCCAAGAGATGAGCTGCTATCAGAACTGTAGGGGAACGTAGGTCTTGTTGGGGGGGGATCTTGAACCTATTGGGTGGGGGTTCCCTCTGGTTTACCTCTTGGATCTCACCGTCCAGCTCCCAGGAAATGGTTTTGCAAATACACTGGGCGGCAGAATAGATTTGACAGGGGGTTATGCTTTGTCCTGGTCCTCGAACTTACGGGAGAGGATGTCCGCTTTAGCGTTCACCTTGCCTGGCCGTTACGTGACAGTTAAGTCGAACCTGTTAAAGAATAGAGACCACCGGGCTTGTCGGGCGTTGAGGCGACGTGCGGACTTCAGGTACTCCAGATTACGGTGGTCAATGATGACTTGAACAGGGAACTCACTGTTCGAACTCAAGCTTTATGGCAAGGAGTTCCCGATCTCCCACGTGGTAGTTGTGCTCGGCCGGCCTAAGTTTGCGCGAGTAGTAGGCGATGGGATGAAGTCTCGGAGGCTCGCCTTGCCGTTGGGACAGGATCCCGCCGATGCCTAGAGAAGAGGCGTCGACCTCTACAACGAAAGGAGACTCGGGGTCCGGGTGGGCTAGCACCGGGGCAGTGGTGAACGTTTTCTTGAGTCTCCCAAAAGCTACTTCGGCCTTTTTAAACCATGTCAGCTTCTTGGGTTTACCCTAAAGTAGACTGGTGAGGGGCAGTACGGTTTGGCTGAACGATCTTATGAATAGGCGGAAAAAATTTGCAAAACCAAGGAAACTCTGCAGTTCTTTGATGGTGCTGGGCGTTTTCCACTACAGTACCGCTTTGACCTTGCTGGGGTCGATCTGGATGCCATGATCGTTGATAATATATCCCAGGAAAGCGATTTCTTTGAGGTTGAACTTGCATTTCTTTGCCTTGACATACAATCTATGTCCCAGTAGCCATTCAAGAATCCTTCTGGTGTTGCTGACGTGGGACTTGGGATCAGGCGACTAAATGAGGATGTCATCCAGGTACACGAAAGCACACTTTCCTAGGAATTCCCTTAGGATGTCATTCACCAGGCATTGGAAGACAGACGGGGCATTGGTCAGCCCGAACGGCATGACGAGATATTCGTAATGTCCCGCAGTGGTGCTGAATGAATATATATATATATATATATATATATATATATATATATACAGTGGGTTGCAAAAGTATTCATACCCCTTGAACTTTTCCATATTTTGTCACATTACAACCACAAACATAAATATATTTCACTGGAATTTAATGTGAAAGACCAACACAAAGTGGTATACAATTGTGAAGTGGAATGAAAGTTATACATGAATCAACAATTTTTTTACAAATAAAAAACTGAAAAGTGCGATGTGCAAAA
>JAFMOD010001610.1:19788-39279 GCA_019802435.1 Corydoras maculifer
CTGAATAATTTTGCACATCGCACTTTTCAGTTTTTTATTTGTAAAAAAATTGTTGATTCATGTATAACTTTCATTCCACTTCACAATTGTATACCACTTTGTGTTGGTCTTTCACATTAAATTCCAGTGAAATATATTTATGTTTGTGGTTGTAATGTGACAAAATATGGCAAAGTTCAAGGGGTATGAATACTTTTGCAACCCACTGTATATATATATGGTGGCACGGTGGCTTAGTGGTTAGCACGTTTGCCTCTCAGCACTAGAGATTCCCGGTTCGAGTCCCCATCTGGGTGGAGTTTTCATGTTCTCCCTGTCTCTGCTAGAGCTGTGCGGATCGATGATAATATCGATACCAACGCTGGTATTGGTATTGAACAATACTTGTGTAAAAAGATCAAAACTCAAGTTTTTTGTGCGCACGCCGATTTATCAAAGTCTATTCTCTGAGTCTGTAACGTTGATATCACTGTGGCACAGGCACACACACACACACACACACACACACTTTTGTTGTTGCACAGTGACACAGCGGCCACGTGGGCTCAGCCTGACTCGCCCAAGTCAATACGTCACAGTACGGAGAGAGAGACTCAGAGTGGGAGATAAAAAAAGATGTCTGAAAAAAAAAGAGAAGCGCTGTTTGGCTGTATTTTACAGCCGAAAATGCGACATCAGCAACCTGTTCAGTTTGCAAAAAGTCTAATAGGTACACAGGAAACACAACAAACTTATTTAATATATATATATATATATATATATATATATATATATATATATATATATACAGTATATATATATACAGTATATATATAATGAAGACATTGAAATAACCTTGTACATTTATTCTATTACAAAGTTATCTAAGAAAAGATAACAAGGAATTTTAGAATTAGAATTAAAGCAACAGGCAAGTGCACACAATGTAAACAAAATAACCTAAAGATTGAAAGATATAATATCATAATTATTATTATTATTATTGTTGTTGTTTATTTAAGAAAAACAGAATTGAACAATTCTATTTGAAAAAAGAAAACAAAGAAAGAAAGAACTGTTTAGTGAGGGGAGCATTTTTACTTTATATTTGTATTGTCGTTTCTCCTTTTGTACCTCAAAAATATATATTTTCTTCACGTTAAAGCAAACTTTGTTTCATTCTTTCTAAACAAAGATGTTGATTGGGATACATTATTTTGTTGTCACCTACAATGTTTGGCGAAATTCTATACTAGGTTTTTTGGATCAATGAAGCTTAAATATTAAAAAGTATCGTATCGGTATCGAATATCGCAATATTGGCCCTGTATTTACTTGGTATCGGATCGATGCCAAAATTCTTGGTATCGCACAGGTCTAGTGTCTGTGTCGGTTTCCTCCGGGTTCTCCGGTTTCCTCCCACAGCATGGATCAAGTCAATTGAGTTCTCCAAATTGCCCCATAAAGAGTGCGTATGCGTGCGTGTCTGTGTGAGTGAGTTTGTGTCCAGCGATAGATTGGCGCCCTGTCCTGGGTGTATCTGCCAAGCGCCCGAAACGTTCTCCCCTGGATGGGCATGGGGAGCCTCACCGCGACCCTAATAGAGGATAAAGCGGAAGATAATGAATGAATGAATGAATGAATATATATATATATATATATCATTCATTCATTTTTTATTCATTATCTCCCGCTTATCCTCTATTAGGGTCGCGGTGGGGTTCCCCATGCCCATCCAGGGGAGGACATCTCGGGCGCTGGGAAGATACACCCAGGACAGGGCGCCAATCTTCCGCTGGGCACACACTCACTGTTACACTTGCCTACCTAGAGATTAAAGCGGCTGCGCATAGGAAGCGCAGAGCCGTTGCGCTCTAACGCGCTAAAGGGAGCCAGGCACGCAGGTAGCAGGGAAATGGAAATTTATTGAAAGGTGTAGTACACCACAAAACAAAGGCAACCGACGAGTGAACATAACTTAAACCACGAAGTGCACCGAGGACAGGGAAAGAAGGAAATAAATACAAATGAAAACCAATCACGTGCACAACACAACCAATCAACGGAAAGAGATAATTAAACAAACTAATACCATTAATTAAAGTAAATTAACAAACATGGAACAGGTGCGCTAGGCACCCGTTACAGTACCCCCACCCCTACGGTCGCGCAACGGGAGGACGCGACCAAGAAAAAAATAAAATAAAATAAAAATCCCGGGGGGGAAGGGTGGGTCCTCCGCCCTCCTCGAGCCCACTGGCTATGCAGTTGGGTGGGCGCCCTCTGCGGACGAGGTGAGGGACACGTCCTCTGGCTGCATGACAAGGTGGGTGCCACTGGTGCACTGACTGGGCGGCGTGCGGCCCCTGGACCTTGGGCTGGGTGGCGTGCGCTGGGTGGACCTCGGCGGGCACGCACGCTGGGTGGACCTCCGCCTCGGGATCGCCATCCTGCACACAGTAGAGGTACACCCCCACCGCTACACCAAAGAACAGGGCAATCTCTGTCTCGGACGGTCCCGGATTCCCCATTGCCGGCACACTCCTCCATATTAACGGACACAATCCCTAGGCACCTGTTTCACTCGCTCACACAAACACAATCTATAGGTGCAATTTGGAGAACTCAATTGACTTGATACATGTTTTTGGACTGTGGGAGGAAACCGGAGAACCCAGAGGAAACCCACGCGGACACAGGGTTTAAAATCCTCTACATTTTCTTTCTTTATTTTTATGTGCTGCAGGTTGATGTTTGTAGATTGTTTGTAGATGCTATGTGGCGAGCCCCTTTTCAAGGGTCAAAACAAAGAGCTCAGAAACCAAAGTTTAGAAACTGAATTAAACTGTGAAAATTATTATATGTACAGCTAAGTATCAGTTTATATAATTCCCCATAGTGAACAATTGCATTTAGGTAGCTAATGTGTAAGTTAACCCAATATTCAGTGATCTAGTGGTCATACCATCATCATGTGTGTGATTGACTGATTAATATATACGGAATGTTTATGGTTTGGCTTTAATGTATGTAGCATTTATTACTTGTGTCTCTTTATGTTTCTATAGAATGGACATTATGAAGTACCTCAATATCTTTCATATAGAGCTATATTTCTGTTGGATCAACTACTGTAGGGTGCGTGTTGGTGCATGTGTGATGAAACAAATATGTATTAAATATGTATCTGTTAATATTCATAGTAAATATGTATGTCCAGTGGAGGTGGGCTGTAGGGGGTTTGTGGCTAACTCCACCATAAGGCACCTGAAAGAGGTATGCGTCAAAGGGCAAGTTCAAAGGAGAAACAATCAAAGAACTTGCCACCACAGCTGAGAGAAGTAGTCACTGGCCCAATATCATGGGCGGCAAAGTGACCACCCAGTTCCTATGCGACACATACCCAGCTCTGATCAGCCTGCGGTTGGCCTGCCACAGAGGAGGGTGTCTTGTGTTTAAATGGCCGAAACACCTAAAGATACTGGGGTACACAACTGACGATGTGTCACGTAGAGTAACATCACTGAGTGGTCATTGATTTGTTATAGCTCTTAACTGTACTAGTTGGGATTAAAACATCAAGTCCTTTTACGTAACTCAAATACTTCTGGTCTAAACCAGTGACTGCTGTGAAAGAGCAGCTGACAACCTGGGAAAGACCTGGTGACTGCATGGAGATTCGGCTGAAAAAACTCATTAAACATCAACCAATTTAGACAAATAAGTCTTCTGAATGTTGAAGGGAAAATTTTTTTCAGCATTGTGGCCCAAAGACTGTCTACATTCCTGCTGAAAAATGAGTTAGTTGATACCTTAATACAAAAGGTTGGAGTTAGTGGTTTCTCTGGATGTCTCGAACACGCAAACATCATCTGGCACCAACTTCAGTCCTTCAAGAGGGAAAAGAAGAATCTACATGTGGTGTTTCTGGACTTAGCCAATGCTTTTGGATCAGTGCCTCATAGAATTCTGTGGTCAGCCTAAGCTTTCTTTCAAGTCCTTGACAAAATCACGAACCTAGTCCAGGCCTACTTCTGCGATATCTAATTCTGTATGACATTGCATGAGAGCACTACAGCCTGGCAGCAGCTGGAACTTGGTATAATGGCAGGATGCACCATATCTCCTCTGGCATTCACCCTGGCTATGGAGGTGATAATAAGGGCTTCAGCATGGGTCGTTGGAGGGGAGCATGTGGATGGTGGCCTACGCCTGCCCCCAATCAGTGCATATATGGACGACACGACATGATCATGACAACTACAAAACCATGCACAAAACGGCTGCTGGAGAAGCTTAAAAGTAACATATCGTGGGCAGGAATGAAGTTCAAACCCTGCAAGTCAAGGCCAAATTACCAATGACATTTTCACCATCAATGACTAGCCAATCCCTACAATCCTACAGAAACCAATTAAAAGTCTTGGACGCTGTTACAATGCTACCTTTAAAGACACAGAACAAATTAAACAGCTTAGACAGGATACCATCAGCAGCTTGAAACAAATTAACAACACTGGCCTTCCAGGGAAATTGATGCTATGTTGCTTCCAGTTTGGGTTTTTGCCCCGTCTCATGTGGCCGATCACTATCTATGAGGTCACCTCATCACACATCAGCTGACTGAAAAGATTAGTGAATGCTCAAGTAAGGAGGTGGCTCGGGCTGCCAAGATGCAGGAGCTGCATAGGGTTGTATGTTGATGGGTCACTCTCCCTGCCAATATCGACTGGAGATGATCCTGTCTGAGTCTCGGGACGCTGTCGTACGGCGGGCTGCCCCAGCCTTGCAAACTGGTAAGAAGTGGACATCAAAGTCAGAAGTAACAAATGCAAGGGCGGCTCTCAGACATCAAGACATAGTTGGCCATGTGCAACAGGGTAGGGGGGGTTGGCCTTGGAGTGATGGCAACTACCTGGGGGAAAGCTTCTCCAGCAGAGCGTCGTTGCATGGTGATGGAGGAGATTCGAAGGCAAGAGGAAGCATCCAGGTGTGCCAGAGCAGTCAGTCAGCCACAGCAAGGACGGTGGAATGGTATTGCCAAAAAGAAAATCTCCTGGAGTGAGCTATGGAACATGAAGTCTAACAGGATAAGCTTTATCATAAAAGCCACTTATGACATTCTGCCTACGCCAGCAAACTTACACTTGGTGAGGACCCGGCATGTTCCTTGTGCTCAGCCCCAGTAGGCCTCAAGCACATACTTGTGGGCTGCAAGACCTCCCTTTCTCAAGGCAGATACACCTGGAGCCACAATCAAGTGCTGTGTTGTCTGACTTCGGCCATAGAAGAGAAAAGAACTGCCACAAATGCTGCTCCACTTAATGTGCATCAAGTCCAAACCTTAAAAGCCTTCATCAGGGAGGGTGAAAGACAACCAACCAGAGCCCATCCTACAGTTTCAAGCCTCATTGGTACTGCCAGGGATTGGCAATTGCGGGTCGATCTTGATAAGAGCCTAGTATTTCCATCTAACATTGCTGAAAGGAAAAGGTTGCGATATTCTGACAATGCAGCCCAGGCAGAAGAGCGGGGATGGACAGTGCGGGTGTGATCAGCCTGCGGTGGGCCTGCCACAGATGAGGGTCTCTTGTGTTTAAATGGCCAAAACACCTAAAGATACTGGGGTACACAACTGACAATGTGTCCCGTAGAGTAACATCACTGAGTTGTCACTGATTTGTTATAGTTCTCAACTGTACTACTTGGGATTGAAACATCAAGTCCTTTTACGTAACTGAATACATTCACTCAAGGATTTGTTTTTTGTTCTGTAGGTGGATCCAACGAGCAGGTTGAAGGTGGAACAGCTGTTAAATCATCCCTGGTTGTTGGAAGGATAGGCAACTTGGAATGGGAGAACACTTGTCCAGTAAAACACACACTCTGAACTTTGTACACAGCTGTTAGAACAATAACCAGCCATATGATTAGTTTTACCAAAACTATAGATTTTATTCATGTTTTACAAAGAGCCTAAAAAAAACAAGAATCTCCTATGTTTTTATTCTTATTGACTGCACAGGTTGTTATATTTCATTCATTATAGCTCTTTTATCTGTGTGTTTTAGGTGGATCATTTTGATGAGGAGTGTGTGGCAGATATGGCCATAATGTTGAACCAGTCCAAAGATGGCACCATGCAGCAGGTGTCAGAGGTGCATTTAATTTTTCTATTTAAATCAGTACAGTACTTTTTTTTTACCTAGATACAAATTCGATCAATATCAATAAATTCTAGAAGCCAGTAGAGGAAAGGCAACTTGATCAGCTAAAGCAGAAGGTTTTATTATTTCTCCTGTGAATGACGCAATTTAATGATGTCATTGTTGCATTAGCTGTGGTGATTAGAGTTTAAATAAACATACTGTAATGTGTTTGTGTGTGTGCAGTGGAAGTATGATGAATCTACAGCTATTTATCTTCTACTATTGGCCAAGAAGCAGCACAGTAAGTATCATGTTAGCCTAATTTCTTATTTTAGTTTCAATGTCAAGATTCTAACAATTGTCTTTTCCTCAATCTCACAGTAACACATGTGTGATCATTAGAGAAGAGAAAGGCTGGTGAGGAGAAAAGCTAGTAAGAAACACAAATCCAGAGACAGACAAATGTATTGCTGTATTTAATAAAGAGAAAGTGTTAAAGAGTGATGAATTATTTATTCAGTTAACAAGGCTTCAGAAATAACCTCAATGAGACATTTTAGAGTAAATAAACAGTATTTAAAGTGAAATAAAAAGAGTGAATGTCAAACTACAAGTTCAGAAATCTCTAAGAATGCCGTTAAATGATATTTTTTATTTATTTTATTTTATTTTTTACAATTTTATGAACTTTCTTGTATTTTTACTGCTATGCAATACCAACACATATTATGCTATACCAACACAAAAACTGTTAAACTGTTAAACAACATTTTTTTTTAAATTTAAATATTAAATTAGAAAAAAATAAATATAGCAGTGTATAATAAAAATGTAAATATAAAAATATAATAGCAATAAAATAATAATTAAATATAGCAGCTGTATGATATTTAGAAATGTCTGTTGGAATAGTGTAGTAGTGTCGCAATGTTTATAAAGAGTGTTGTTTCAAGAGTCTTACAGCTTCTGGTATAAGCTGTTGCTCAGTCTTGTTGTTTTGCACTTAACGCTCCGCAGCCTCCCGCCTAAGGGAAGAGGGACAAAAAGTGAGTGTGCTGGGTGTGTCGTGCAAGAATTGAATCTTAGCTTCTGAAAAGTACTTAGTACTTCTTCTCTATAATGTTTGAAATATAATCACTCCAACTGTTAAACCATCTTACATTTGGTCATTTAGCAGACGCTTTTATCCAAAGCGACTGACAAGGTGAGCACAGGGTTAATCACAACATCCCTGGAACAGAGAGGGTTAAGGGTTTTGCTTAAGGACCCACATTGGTAACTTCAGTGGACCTTGGATTTGAACCCACAACCTTCAGAGTGATGGCCCAGATATTTGTTTTCTGGAAAAGAAAACCTCAGCTAACTGTAACATTTTTTCTACAAGGGACAAAAGTAAGTAATAATGAAAACAGGACCTCATTGAAAGATCATTTTTATCCTTTTCCTATACCTTTATTATTAATGAAGTGATCACCCACCATTCTGGGACAATCTGTTTAACCGCAAATTCTAACCATACTGAATTGTTATCGTATGTTCTCATGACCGCTCCCTCATATGCTGTGATTTTAGCTGCATCATGACCCCTTCTTCAGCTGGCCTCAGAAATAACACAATGGGCACCTGCTTGCTATTTGTTTTGCAGCCATGTATTGACTATCAGTGTCTAAACCAGGTCACTTGTAAATACGTGTACTCTCAGGTGTACCCTTTAGTGCCATCCACGCTAGAATGATAAGGTAAATCCACTTTCTTAACTAAACTAGACCTACCCAACGCATACAATCTGGTCCAGGGCCGAGCTGTGAATCAATGGAAAACTGCGTTCTTAACCACCACAGGACAGTATGAATACCATTTAGCTAGTAAAAGCCCCAGCGGTGTTCCAATCATTTGTGAATGATGTGCTGCGAGAATTTTTGGATCATCGCGTCATAGTCTAGGTGGACGATATAAGTTATGTTAAAGGGAAGAAATGCGAGTTCAAGCGCAGACGAATTGAGATTTTGGGGTATGTGATCTCGCCCTCGGGAATGCAAATGAACTTGCTTAAGTTGTGAGCCATCAGAGAGTGGCCCATGTCCACCACAGCTGCAGAGTTTCCTGGGATTCTACAATTTTTACCCTAAATTCATCCGGTCTTTTAGCTCTGAAAATTAAACTGGAATAGGGTGGTTGAATGGGCGTTCAATGCATTAAAGAAGTCCTTTATTAACAATTCAGAGTAGACATAGATGCGTCCTCGTTGGGGATGGGAGCTGTGTTATCCCAATGATCCCTCAGATTGGGTGCGTTACTTACCATGGGTTGAGATCGCACAAAATTCTCTTCGACACGCAGCCACCATGCGATAAAGTGTATCTCCAATAACTTTTTAAAGGTTGGAAAACACCCTATGGGTAGCGTAGGGCGAGTGTGAGAGGCAGCACTTATAGAAAGGCAGGTTTGCTTCGGTTTCCGCCACCATTTATTTTACACACCCAAAACTATATACACATTTACAAGTGGTCACACAGGCACATGTGAAAATCCGTAATGTCTTTACACCGAGAACATAGACAAATATCTGCGTAGTCAACAGTCTCCTTCAAATCACCTGCACCACTGTCCCCCCCCACTGTGGCTAAAGTAGCCCTATTTAAGTAACTAACTCCTCCCCCCAGCTCATACCATACTCCATTTGGGGTAAATGTAGAGGTGATAGTATCACATAGACACATGGTTAAAAATAAAAAAAAAACAAAACAACAAATTCCCACTTCAACATATGCAGGCTTATTATGTACATATTGTTGTATATGTAGTAATGTATAAGACATAATTAATACCTCTTTTTGTTATCTACAGTTTAGTCTCCCCCCTTTCCTTCTTCAAGGATGGGTTGCCCCAGGTAAGTGAAAGCTTCAATTTTCTATTTCTACCTTTTACCACTTCACAGACCTGGGTAAGTATACATCTTTTAAATAATGAGTAGGAGTGTACCCTACTTCATTGCACACCAGCATGACACCGTACCAGTGTGTGCTGGGTTATCAACCCCTATTTGTCTTGTGGGATCTGCACTCCACCGACTGTTGATACCCCGCTGTTGATACCATCAACGCATTCAATGAGCCATATGTCGCATTAAAAGTGATGCTGTTTGGCACCACCGCACAACTCCCAATTTTTAAATCACCGGCTCTCACAAATTGCTTACCTGATACACAGGGCCATTTAAGACGTAAAAAAAAAAACAACAATGTATCCAACAATCTGACATTACCACGCCATTGGACGGGTTATCCAATTTTCCTTGTATACCTACTTAAACCCTTCATCTCAAATCCATTGGAATCCGGGTGAGCGGAGGTCTGATGGTACAGTTTTAAAATTCTGAATTGCAATGGCTTTTTAAAATCCTCTACTGTTTATAGAGTATAATGGATTGTTCCCAACAACATTGGAATGTTGGGAGTGGTGGTTGTCATAATGATAAAACTAAAGGAACATGACTTAGAACATCAGCTCAATTGTGTTCAGACAAAGCTCAGGTTGAGTTACAGAACACTCCTGCAAATTGTCAGAAGATAATTTAAGATTCCAGAAGTAATAAAAACGTGAGTAAAAGAACTCAAAATCAATGTTTAGTTACCTAGCCAGATGTTTAGCTTTTATATAGAGGCACACACAGATTTAGTGAAATTTGTAAACAATATTTCATAGAAAAAGGTGTTATGTTGTTACGATTGGGGGGGGGGGAAGCAACCTATAGAACCAGCTATTTCACATTATCCACACCCACGTAAACAATGGGCTATTTATATCTATGGAAATATATGTGAAATATTTTACATATATTTATATGTGTTCATGTAACTTTGCTGAACAAGAATTGAAACCATTATGCCATGCAGTCAACAAGCGTGTGAAACAATACTGAGCCATTTTTGACTGTAATGATTTAAAAAGTGAACTGTGTATAAATCTTTTACAAGTAGCAACACACCATAAGAAAACCAATATCTTGCGACTCTGCGGCTAGAGAAACTATTCACAATTATTAGAAATTACTAATTACTATTAAAATATCTAAAATAGTTTTACAATAACACAGTCTCTAAATAAATAATGAGCGCAGCCTGTGACTCAGTGTGACTGAACAGAGCAGACACACACACAGAGAGAAGAGGGGAGGGGCGGTTCTTAGCTTAGCACCCTCATTCATTTTAAATTTAAAAGTTTTATTGGCAAGAAATTACTTGGAAAAAGAAATAAGAAATATAAAAAGAAAAATTAGAACAAAACAAGAAAACAACAATAATTACAATAATGATCAGGATTTAAAAACAATAACAATATACAATAGTAGTGATAGTACTATTAAAAAAGTTGGTCACTTTTATTTTCCACACCTGGTGACAGATGTGTACAGTGCTGCCAGTACACAGCAGGTTTGTCTGAATGAGGCTTAATTAGTGGCTCTGATTTTGAGTCTGTATAGTGTTAGTGTGTGTGAAAGGTGTGTTAATGTGTGTGTGTGTGTGTGTGTGTGTGTGTGTGTGTGTGTGTGTGTGTGTGACGAGGGGAGGCACGAATGCGAACTTTATTAGAGTATTTAAAATCATAGTTAAATCTGTAATGTCATGATGTTGCTTGCTGAATGTCCTGCTCCCATTGGGTCCCCTTCGTGACATATGATGTCACAGCTTATAAAGATGCACATGTCAACAGACAAAGCCAGATCTGGTGTGCTAATCAATATCCCTGATCAGGGAATCTGCTCTGCCTCTCCTATTATGTGTGAGTGGTGTGGTGTAGGTGACTCGGGATCAGTTGGATAAGGGTACTAGTGTGTTTGCTCAGTTCTTGGTATTGCAGAGCTTTATTTTGATAGGTGTGTGGGTCGCATCTCTTTTAGATGGTGTTGGATCTTTTGATTTTGGAAAAGGCAGAAAGAACGAGCTGATGCAAAATGGTCGTCTCAACTTATTTATTGAGAACAAAGAAAACTTCATGGACACCGTCAGTAACTCACGCTGGCCAGCGGGTCTGCCTCCCTCAGCTTTCAGGTGCTGTAAACGCCTCCATGTTCTGAAGAAGAAGAGAGCCTCCAAGTGTTTACCTGTGCCTATAACATTTACATCTTGTCCCCCCCAAACTACCTAAGCCAATCACAAATTACCGCCCTAGGTTTTAAATCAGCCAATCCAAGCCCAGGGTTTTGATTCAAATCTAGCTTTCCAATGGCAGCAAGACCACAGTAAAATCCTTTGATTGAATACAAACTTTCGGCCATTTTGGAACTCTTATTATGTGTAAGCAATTCAAAATTCCTAACAATTCCCCCTATGGAACACCTACATGCTCCCATAAATAAATTTTAAACAAATTCTATGCCCCTATACATAAATTTTAAGCCAAAATTTACACATTACCATTTCTAAAAATTTGCATGTTATTGTACTCAATTAACTCAATTTTACAAGCAACAGACAAATTTCACAGGTTAACATAACTAAATGCTGAGGAGGCAGAGCACTAACTAAGCTACCCCTCTTGACAGTGCCCAACATATTACATGGCCATATAGACTGAAAACACAATTCTAAAAACAAACATCTATCAATTATAGTAATAGAGACCAAGCCTGACGAGATAGCCTCCGTCCCTACACTCACAAACACAAAATAACACCCCCTTTCACCACTGTTGCAGTAACTTTCCCAGAAGATTCTTCAAGGTTCAGTTCTCCTGGTCAGTATCTGCTTTAGTTTTTTAGTTCTGTAGTCCCAGCATTCCCTTGTCGGTTCTTGAAGTTATCGTCAGTTCCTTTTATCGTCGTTGTCCTCTCGTTGTCATCAATGTCAGCTCTTTCATTGTCATCAACAGTTCTTTCATCATCTTTAGTTCTTGAAAGCAGAGTTAGTACTACCTTTTCTTGCTCCAGGGACTGGTCTCCGTCGCCCCGAGGATCAGCACCCTCACAGCAGATCTATTCTGATCGCCACTTACTCTGTTTCTGGAACTCCACTTTCCTAGAGAATCAAGTTTCACTCCTAAAATCAGCCGCATTTAATTTGAAACACACTGATTATCTAGAGAACAGGTTTTGGACATGGGGTCAGGGCTGAATTTGATGTCTGTAGAAAAGAGGAACTCCAGCAGCTCAGGAATAATGCGCTCTGTTTTAAAGTCAAAAGAAATTAATGCACTGCACAAGCAAATAAAACAAAATAAGAATTAAAACAAGCATGTTTAAACAAGGAATGATAAGTTTACCTTAGACAAAATGCTTATGATATACAAATGGTTCAGTAAAAGCTAAATGTGATAGTTTAATTTAATGAGCTGCCCAAAATGCAAAACAAGTATATTGATGTTTAAAAAGATTATCACTGTGTAGAAACTTAAAGATGAGTGAAATATTGCACTAATAACCAACCTAGTTTATACTTAGGGATATGAAAAAACCCGAGACCTTAAAACTAACAAATCCAAAAAAAACCATACAAACACTATTTAAAATAGAAATAAAAAATTCTTACTGCATGGCTACATGCAACATTTTTTCCATATATTTCCATTCCCATTTCTGTTTCTTTTTTAATTGGAGCTTAAAAGTAATAAAGATCCTAAACACAGTTATAAAATCAGCACCAATTTAGAAATTTTATAGAACTTTCCAAGAACTTTCTTTTCATAGTGTTTAAAAGCCATCTGGTGAGGGTGAGTTCCTGTTTTAAAAGTTCTTAATGATAAAAAAAATCTAGTTATTGTCTTTTGGCAATACTGTTTAGTTCAAGTTCAATATAGACCAAACCATCTAACCTCTTCTACCACAGTGCTTACTTCGTGCAAAAAACAAAAAACAGTTTCCAGATTATGTGTAATATCAGGTTAAAACTATTTCCATTTTGAATTGAATTATTTTGCCTAAACAAATGAGTCGATGCCCTATAATATATATACATTAAACAAACCCCAATAAATAAATAAAACACTGGAGGATAATGTGGTGGACACATCTATCAGAACTGTCAAGCACTGCTTGGATTATAATGCAACAGTCGCACAATGTATGGGTCACTTTTTGCACCCTTAATAAACTCCTCCAGGGACAGCTTACCATACAAAATCTACAAAACAATTACAACAACAATTACAAGCAACAATTACAAAGGCTTTGTTCGACAAGTAACAATTGTACAGTGTAAATGTATACAATACTGTCGCTATATATTTGGCACCTGTCCGCATAAAATATTTGCAATAAAAAGTGTGACATTTCAAAAAGGAGAATGTATTTAGTGAACTGATGCAACAGTGATTCACCAAACATTTTCCCACACTATTAAAACAGCAGCTGAAATGAAAATGTAAAAACATATTAAATGATCTATTTGAAGCAGAGCAAAACTTCATTCATTGCACAAAACTCCAGGCTTAAGAAATAACACAACTCAAAGAGAGCTCACATTCTTCTTTACACAAGATGTTTAACTTTGAAATATATTTTTACATGGCTAGGAACACTCTAACATTTGCTTGTAAATCCCCAATATAGTAGAGGGGAAGGAGGACACCTTGTGCTGTAAAAGTTTGAACCCTCTCTAGCTGTGTAAACATAGGTTGAGATGGTAGTTACTGAGACAGGGATTAGGGGCAGATTGAAGACCAACTGCTTTATCCTTCTATTTACCGTTTAAGTAAGCATTTAGTCTATTATTTTATGTCATCATTATCTTTACTGTATGCTACATGACTCATTGTGTAATCAGACCTACGGTCAGCACCAGTATTAGTGGCTCCTTTGGTTAAAAAAAACAAAGCAAAGATTAAAATGTGTGAAAATCAATCCAATCAAATTATTTCAAACCAAATAACAATTAGTGGAACCCAGAGAAGCTTTTTCTAAATAATTTACATAGCAATTCTGAATATGCAAATTTATGGTAAAATAATAAGCATGACATAAAGCACTGAATTCGGCCACCTGTTAAATCAGACTGTTAACCTGTATGTGAGGATAAGTCCATGGATCTCAGGTGATCACAATACATTGCTCTGCAATTTTAAATCTTATTAAGGACTACAAAAGACAATCAAGTACCAAATGTTCTGCCATAAAAACTGCATCAAATACCATAATGCCAGCAAAGGTGCCAATAACTGAAATGTGTTTATCATCTTCTCACAAAACTTGTCACCGTGTTAGTTTACAGTTACAGTGTCACAATGTCTATATCAGCTAATATCAGCTCTCTTAAGAGCTGGCAAGGATGTTAAACTATAAGTTGCAGATATATCCTTAAGAATATCCCATAAATCTTTTATGCTTGAAAATTGTGTTTTCTTTCCTTCCTTTCAAACCTCTTCTACTATTTCAATCAATATTCACCACCTTTTACCTTCTAATCTAGCTATTACCCCTACTTCACCCAAACACAGCATCTTACCTGCTGTGTACTATTCAAATTTCAACATCCACACTTGACTCCCTTCACTTAATGGTGGCAATTTAGTCATTAGGCCCTCCCTATCTCTATGGCTTCATGGCTGGTAAACCCTTTGCCAAATTTCTATAGTTATTAAAGGTTATTGACCATTTTCCCATACTGTCAAGTGTTCATGTTGTATTGTTTTACCAAGTTACTGTAATATGTTAATTAGTTATTTTCAACGGATTTACCCCGTCCGACATGGAGTTTAAGTTCACACTTGCAGTACCTTAATTGATCAAATTTATCAGTCAAGCTTCTACCTTCTCAGGCGGACTAAAAACTGTATCAATGGTAACTTTTAACTGTGTTCTTCTGATAAACTCCTCTATCACAAATATACTACTCAACTCTAGGTTCTAGAAACCAAATACAGTGGTGTGAAAAAGTGTTTGCCCCTTCCTCATTTTCTGTTTTTTTTTGCATGTTTGTCACACTTAAGTGTTTCAGAACATCAAAACAATTTAAACAATAGTCAAGGACAACACAAGTAAACACAAAATGCAATTTGTAAACGAAGGTGTTTATTATTAAAGGAGAAAAAAAATCCAAACCATCATGGCCCTGTGAGAAAAAGTGATTGCCCTCCTAAACCTAATAACTGGTTGGGCCACCCTTAGCAGCCACAACTGCAACCACGCGTTTGCAATAACTTGCAATGAGTCTTTTACAGTGTTCTGGAGGAAATTTGGCCCACTCATCTTTGCAGAATTGTTCTAATTCCGTTACATTAGAGGGTTTTCGAGCACGAACTGCCTTTTTAAGGTCATACCACAACATCTCAATAGGATTCAGGTCAGGACTTTGGCTAGGCCACTCCAAAGTCTTCATTTTGTTTTTCTTAAGCCCTTCAGTGGTGGACTTGCTGGTGTGTTTAGGATAATTTTCTTGCTGCAGAACCCAAGTTCGTTTCAGCTTGAATTCACGAACAGATGGTCGGACATTCTCCTTCAGGATCTTTTGTTAGACAGCAGAATTCATAGTTCCATTTATTACAGCAAGTCTTCCAGGTCCTGACGCAGCAAAACAGCCCCACTACCACCACCATATTTTACTGTTGGTATGTTGTTCTTTTTCTGAAATGCAGTGTTTCTTTCACGCCAGATGTAATGGGACACACACCTTCCAAAGAGTTCCACTTTTGTCTCATCGGTCCACAGAATGTTTTCCCAACAGTGTTGGTGATGATCAAGTTGTGTTTTGGAAAAATTGAGACGAGCTTTAATGTTCTTTTTGCTCAGCAGTGGTTTTCTTCTAGGACTTCTGCCATGCAGGCCATTTTTGCCCAGTATTTTTCTGATGGTGAAGGCATGAACGCTGACCTTAACTGAGGCAAGTGAGGCCTGCAGTTCTTTGGACGTTGTTGTGGGGTCTTTTGTGACCTCTTGGATGAGTCGTCACTGCGCCCTTGGGGTAATTTTGGGTGGCCGGCCACTCCTGGGAAGGTTCACCACTGTTCCATGTCTTCGCCATTTGTGGATAATGGCTCTCACTGTGGTTCGCTGGATTCCCAAAGCTTTGGAAATGGCTTTATAACCCTTTCCAGACTGATAGATCTCAATTACTTTATTTCTCAATTGTTCCTGAATTTCTTTAGATCTCGGCATGATGTGTAGCTCTTAAGGATCTTTTGGTGGACTTTACTGTGTCAGGCAGCTCCTATTTAAGTGATGTCTTGATTAAGAACAGGTGTGGCAATAATCAGGCCTGGGTGTGGCTAGAGAAATTGAACTCAGGTGTTAAAAAACACAGTTATAGTATGTTTTAACGAGGGGGCAATAACCTTTTCACACAGGGCCATGATGGTTTGGATTTTTTTTCTCCTTTAATAAAAAACACCTTCATTTACAAATTGCATTTTGTGTTTACTTGTGTTGTCCTTGACTATTGTTTAAATTGGTTTGATGTTCCGAAACACTTAAGTGTGACAAACATGCAAAAAAAACAAAAAATGATGAAGGGGGCAAACACTTTTTCACACCACTGTATATTACCATGTGGGGTCGTAGCATGAGTATCAACCACATGGCTCTATATTAGAGCTGTGGATTCATATAATTATACACTTTTATATTATAATATAATTATTATATATTATGACCATACTATACCTCTTACTATAATATCTGCTCCAGTGTACAAATGTCGTCACATTTGTCTGAATCAGCAGAAATATAGGCTTAATAAATTATCTTGGATTCCAATATTAAAATACATAAAAATAATAAAGCTAGCCCTCATTGCTCCAGAGATGCTGTATGGCCAACCCTGTATTCTGACCCCAACCAAGTTGGTATGCTTCTATGGTGCTTCGGACAAAAATAACCAAATGTAAATGTGGACAAACCAACAACAACAAATCACAAAGCCATCAAACCACATTAATCCAGATCCCAAAAAATAAAAAACAGTCAACAGTTATTCTGAAGGATCTGAAGAGATGCACATTCAAGATGGAATAAGCTGTACACAGAACAAGTTTACCAGACATTTAATAAAGGGCCTTAAGGCTGGTTTCTTACCCACAAGCTTTTGGCCCTAATTACAGATTTTGGACATGTAATGACTTAAAACCTGATAGGCAAGGTGGAAACTTAATACTAGGAATTTTTTGAAGAAAACAAGTTAAAGAGGGCAGCATATGAACAGGGTGGAGCTCTCCTAAACAGTTTAAGGCATACTGTCAAAGCTACACAGCAGCAGTGCAAAAGCAAGAACAATGTAGTATTAAACTACCCAGATTACAGTATCTATAATATGATTTCTTTAACTTGTCACTTTTTATTTAATTAACCTATCATTAGAAAAAACATTAATAAATGGCTTAGTCAGATGTTTAACAACTCAATTTCCTACAAAACGTAAAGTAGTTTATGGAAATGTTAACAATTGTACATATCTTCCCATTTGGTTTTAGTTGTACAGGTGCATAAGTTCAAGTTCAAGTTATTTATTTATATAGCGCTTTTTACAACAGTACATTGTCACAAAGCAGCTTTACAGAATGAAAAGCCTTTAATCCCCCAAAGAGCAAGCCGAAGCGACAGTGGCAAGAAAAAACTCCCTTTTATGTTGTTATTCAAGGAAGAAACCTTGGGAGGACCAAGACTCAGTGGGGGACTCATCCTCCTTGAGCGGCCAGGCAGCAACAACAATGTAGGACAGCCATGTCCAGATATTAAACAAATGGAAAAACTAAAAACTGGACAACTATATGTCAGTCCTTTAGGGGGCGTCCTGCAGGACCGCCAGTCCAATTAATATTCAGGTTCCATCCGGTGTTCGTCGGCAGAGCCATAGATGAAGATCTCCAGGAAGCCGGTCACACCTCAAAAGAAACAGACAAGGAAGGCAGTTAGAGCTAATAATAAAGCACGACATTTAATTAATAAGTAATTTATTGACACAGTGCAGTATGTGACTCCGGCATCACTGACTAGAGCAGCATAACTAAAAGAGGCAGATACTGCAGGCTCTACATAGTTGAGATGGCACCCCGGAACAGCATCATTTCAGCGCCACACTCCCCCATTAACGATGAGGTGGGTGAAGCGGTGAAACGCCAGCATACACTAATCACAGATTACCCCCCCCAACACAGCCAAGCCTGAGATCTACATCTTTATCTACAGGAGATTAATTAAACGCAAGATTAAATAAATGTGTTTTTAATTTATTCTTAAAGATTAATAGTGATTCAGAATCACGAACGGTAACTGGAAGGCTATTCCAAAGTTGAGGAGCCTTGTGGGAGAACGCTCTTCCACCAGCAGTAATTTTATTTATTCTAGGAGCTAAGAGTGACTGAACATGCTACCTAACTGCTTGTTCAAGCCCTAGTCCTATCCCGGCTCGATTATTGTAATGCGCTACTTGCCGGTATCCCAACTTCCACAATCCGACCTCTTCAACTAATTTAAAACTCTGCAGCCTGACTTGTGTTTAACCAGCCCAAGCGAACTCATGTCACTCCTTTACTCACTTACCTCCATTGGCTCCCTGTAGCTGCTTGCATTCAGTACAAGTCACTGACTCTAGCATACAGAACCATTTCTGGATCTTCCCCCTCCTACCTTCATTCCATCTTTTCTAAATACACTCCGACCCGTTCTCTTCGCTCCAGCGAAGATTGCCGCCTGGCGATTCCACCTCACCGAGGAGCTAATTCGCATTCCGTGGCGTTCACCACTGCAAAATGGTTCTTCCCAACTCTGTCCGTAAGGCAGAATCACTAAACAGTTTTAAAAAATTACTGAAGACGCATCTCTTTAACAAATACCTGTTGTAATATAAAAAAATGAAAAAAAAAATAAATAAAAAAAAGGGGGGGGGGGCGTGTGCCGCGGCATCGAATAACATTCAGGTTTGATGAATTTACAGTGTAGTTGGTTTTCTTCATAGCTTCTGACTTGTGGTGTTCTCATTTGTATGTCGCTTTGGATAAAAGCGTCTGCTAAATGACTAAATGTAAATGTAATGTAATGTAAGAGTAAACCAGCATCTTGAGATCGGAGCTCCTCACGTGTTGGCTTGTACGATTGAATCAGCTCACTCAGATACTGTGGAGCCTGATTATGTATAATTTTATATGTTATCAATAAAATTTTGTACTCAATACAAAACTTAACTGGTAGCCATTGCAATTTTGATAACACAGGACTGATATGATCAAACTTTCTGGTTTTAGTTAAAACTCTAGCTGCAGCATTTTGCACAAGTTGTAATTTCTGTAATGATTTATTAGAACATCCTGTCAGAAGTGAATTACAATAATCTAACCTTGAGGTAATAAAAGCATGAATTAGTTTTTCTGCATCTTGGAGGGAGAGGATATTTCGTAGCTTTGAAATGTTATGAAGGTGAAAAAATGCAATTCTAGTAAT
>JAFMOD010001611.1:20959-108443 GCA_019802435.1 Corydoras maculifer
CCCCCCTAAAGTAGGTATCTGATCTGATGCCCTCCTGCAGCTCACCCTGTGAAACTGTGGCTGCCATATCCTGCAGCGTCTGACTACTGGGAGCAGACGAAGCGCTGTCGGGGGTCTCTGTCTCTTCATCCTCATCCTCCTCACCTCCCTCCGTACCTTTGTTCAGCCCCTGGATGTCTAACGCTCGTTTCTCGAGCAGTTCAGCCTGACGCTTCTGTTTCTTTTTCAGTTTCTTCTTTTTGTTTTTGGACATCCTCGTTGCCTGAGTGGAGAAAAAAAAAAACATTCAAAGAGTTACAAGAAATTAATAACTTTAATACTCATGTTTTTCTATCTATGAAAATAACATTTAATTATGGGATTATATCCATCACACGGATTAACTCTATTAGGCCCGCAAAGAATTCTGGGATGCTGCACGGCATGACATTCCAAAATTAAATGTAGGTCACGCAGACCCGATACGAGCGACTTCATATCCGCACCGCACACTGCGAATTAAGGATTAACCAAATCTCCAGATGAGGAGAAGCAGAGCGACGAGCGAGCCATCTTGTTTCGGAGGATGTCCGAGGCATCCCATCATCGCAAACATCACAAACCGTCACTGTGTTCATTGTCACTTCCTAATTAAATGACAAGCTCGAGAAACAGCGCACTCGCTCTCCTTCAGCTTCAGTCTGTCCGTCTGATTTAGTGTGAGTGTCAGAGGAGAACGCAGCTGTTTAGTGGAGTCTGCAGCTTGAAGTGCCTCAGTTTAGAAGATCAATGTATTCAGAAATCTGTGGAACCTTCATTACACCATGACGGAATAAGGCACCATCCTAATTAACATCAAAGCGTGAAGGTTATACGAGACGTCCGATCTCTTTGGGGTACACTTAAACATCATACATGTCTTTAAATTCAATTAAAAGTTAAATTCACTTTATTTGCATTTGACTAAATATATATTCACATCATCATTCATCTGGTTACTTCTAGTAAGGTTCCTAAAATTCACCCCAAAGACGAGATCAATTAATTAATAAAAATAAAGGAGAAGGTCCTACCTGTTTTGGCAGCGGCGCTGTGCTCACTGCAAAAAGAGAGAAGGGAAACATTTAACGTCCACTTCACACACAACATTCGGCTCAAATTTCCCACAATGCAGTAGTGCTCAGCATAGAGACAGACCGCTTTTGAAAACTTCAAAAGGCAGCTTCACACGGACTCATCAAACACCCGAAAACCGCTGCGGTGCAGAGAGGAGAGGTGAGGAGGGATGATGCTCTCACCGACATCACACCAGGAGGAAAGTGGGTCACAAAACCACATACGGTTCGAAATCTAAAACCCGGCGGTGACAGATCGCACCGAAACCCAGCACACCTCCATCATCTTATGATCTGCATTCTGTTTCAAACCATCACTGCGACTGCAGCAGAATTATACAGGGCGAAATCTTCCCAGTCGTTTTAAATTGGTAATAAAAAAGGTGCAGTGTACAGAATTGCGATGGCACCACAGCAGCTTCGAAGAGCACACACACACACACACACAATTCCAAACCACCTTGTATAATGTTCATTTATTCTTTATTCTATGTAGACTGTGTATTGCTCACCTCAAATAATAAATAATGATAAATAATAAAGAGGGTTTCTGGACCTACCAGCAGAGCCCGATGGCGGGGGGGCTCCAGATTTCTGCCACTCCGTGGCCTCGGCGGCGAGCTTCCTGATGTAGGACTCATCGACACTCATTAAAATGTTTTCGGGCTTTATGTCCGTGTGGATGATCTTACACTTGGTGTGCAGATAATCCAGGCCCTGCAGAACCTACACAAAGAGATTATCTCTTTAATAAAAAAATAAAAAAAACATACGCGCCACAAAATCCTGCAGGTGAACTTCTATATATTTTAATCGCTTGTATTTTCAGTTTCAGAGGTCCACGCTGCAGTGCAGGGATAGGCCCTACCTGTCGAATGATGCTCTTAACGCAGGGCAGGGGTAAACCCTGATAGTTGGATTTGATGATCCACTTGAGCAGGTGATATCCGAGGACCTCAAACACCATGCACACATCTGAGAACCCAGTCAAGGTCATAGAGAGAGAGAGAGAGTGCCGTGAAGCAGCTGAGAGAGGACTGAGAGCACTCTCACAGTGCAGGAACAGCTCTCTCAACAGAGAGAGGGAGCATTAATCAGCCTGTCCTTCATCCTGATACAACAGGAAGCCTCTCAACAGGTAGTTTTTAAGTCCACACTTTACAAGATGATGGGATGTTTTAGTTAAATAATTATTGCACAAAATAAGTCAAACAATCCAATCTACAGAATAAGTACAGAAAATTCATCACAGCCATAAATACAATTAACATTACATACGTTTACATTTACATTTGGTCATTTATTGGATGCTTTAATCCAAAGCGACTTACAAGATGAACACAGGGTTAATCACAACATCTCTGGAGCAATGAGGGTTAAGGGCCTTGCTCAAGGACCCACATTGGTAATTGCAGTGGACCGCCAACCTTCAGATTGATAGCCCAATGCCCGAACCACTGAGCTACCGCGCCCTCACATTATACAAGAAGAGGAACATTAAACTGTAAGAAAGGATACGAGTTCCATTGACACCAGAAATCTTAAAGTTGTCCAGCAACTGCACCACTTTCTCTCTGTTCGGGTCGCTCGAGTCAGAGTTGCGCACCTATAACACGGCCAGGGGAAATCACAAAACGACATTCAGTCAGTCGGCTGCTGAGAAACCCCCCCCCACACACACACACACACACACAGTCTAACAAACCTACAGGAACATTAAAGGCACTCAGTCCTCTCAGTAGCTTTAATCAGGCAGCAGCTCTGCGCTTTGTTTAATTCCGTACGTTAAATTTAAGATCACGCATTCTAATTTTTTTTCGCAGGAACACACGACGGAGCAAAACAACCCAGTGATGTATGTTATTTTCAGGGCGCAGAACAGAATGTGAGAATATTCAATGCACTGAGCTTTAAAAAGCGTCTCGGTGCAGCGGTCACCACGGCAACTTACCGCCAACAGGAGCTTGATCTCATCCATGGCTGTTTCTGTGTAATGTTCTGCACTCTTCACCACCTTCATGGCCACAAATCCCTTTCCTCTGCAAAACAGACGAAGTTAGGCTACTCTGAGACGCCACGGTCCACATCTACAGCATCCTCACACTTATGTCTAAAGTCTTTATATAGAGTGTTATATAAAACCTCCTTTATAAAAAGATATATATATATATAGAGAGAGAGATTTACAGCTGAATTATTTTTTCTAAGCTAATGAGAGCATGTAGAACTGAAGGTCCCAGTGAATTAGAAGTCACAGAGAAGACAAAGTATAGGAAGCTTACTGAATGTCCCACGCCAGCCACACCGTGGAGAAATGGCCCCACCCCAATTTTCGGATGACGTGGTAACGACAGTTGTAAAGGTCACCGATTTTAACAGGATGATAACCACCTGCAACGAGAAAGATAACACGACTTTAACAGAACCGAGTTGTAGACATTAAGAGTCCATTAGAACTGACATGGAATGTCTCTGTGATTGGACAGGCCTCAGATCCTCGTGCTCATCACCTTTGCAGTAGTCATTAGGATCTTCCTGCTCTTCTTCATCTGAACCCAGTATCTCCTCATCTTGCTCTTGAAGGGCGGAGTCGGGCTGGGCGGCCCCTCGTGGGTGGGGATCGGGTCTGAAGAGGATGGAGAATGATTAGCAGCCTCCTTGGTGTTTAAGTATTTAAAATCAGATGCAGTGGGATGTGTGTTCATTTCAACCAGTATGCACTACATGCAATAAATACACTGTATACATACTGTATGGAGGGTAAAAAAGTATTAGGACACGTCTCGTTGTCACAGGTGTATAAAAATCAAGCCACACAAACACATTTAGTCAGAATCAGTCAAATTAAAATAAAGAACTTTGGCCAGATTCACACAAGCTGCTCCTTTGGTTGCCTGGAGAACTTATTTGGTGGTTATGCAATAAAACACTTCTAGCATTCTGTTTTTTAATGACACCAGTGGGTGCTGCAGTGGGAAATCTTTGCCCACTTCTCCATAAGAATCCTCAGTGTCTGGGACGGCACAGTGGGCGTTCCTATTTTCTTCTGTCTGGACAACGAGCACTGCTGTCCACGGCCCAAATTCCATGCATTTTATTATGTTTAGTCGGCTCCCACTCCCACACGCCGCTTGGTAATCTACACTTCTCGTCTCTTATAACCTGCTTTTAAAGATGCTTCAGGGATCGGATCCGTTATTAAACATACAGGACCGAAAGCCGCAGCAACACATGTCCTCACTGAGTCCAAACCCGGGCTGAGCGTGGTGTTTCAGTTGTGTAATCAGTAACAGGGACCTTATGACGCTTTTTTTAAGATAAGAAAAGTATCCATCTGGGAGAGAGAGAGAGCGCAGGTCCACGTGATGCTGCCAAAACCAGTTGCTTAGTAATGACACCTTTCCATAACAAATAACTGGGTGGGTTATTGGAAAGCGGGGGAGGCATTTTTATTAAGTCTGGTGATGCTGCTGGTGTAATAAAGGTTACATAATAAAACTGGATTCACACAATTAGACGGGATTCTGGGAAATTTAAAAGCACATTTTTTGTTAGTCTGACAGAACCTTTCCTTTTATTCAGGTAATAATGTAAACGCAGGCCGAACTTCTGGACATATCACGGACAAGATGTGTCTCCAAAAAGCCGTGTGTTTGATATGAAGATAAAGGTAAGTGTTTAATTACTGAGTGTACAGAACAGATTTTAAAAGCCTTAGGGATCTATCACCACATCAAACCTTTAGTCAAAGTTTGGAGGTTGAAAGCATTCGTTAAGCTCAGCAGTCTAATGCTTTAAGATCTGTACTGTTTAAAAACGTAACACTGCGACAGCGTTATAAGGACTAACCTTTAAAAACGATGCAGGAAACATGTTTGAAACTCTGTCAGTTTGGTGCATCATGGAGGATCAGGATAGAAAAGCAAAAGCTCTACAATTAATCACAAGCCTTACTGATTCCTTGACCAATAACACCCCACATTGGGGCTCAATGAGTGAAAGACGAACACGTCCAGACTCTTATTTTCCAGTGAAGCGTCCCACGTGACCCAAACACTGTCACAGTAAACAAAGCTCAGTAGTGGACACGTGCAGCATACATGAAACGTGGCATTTACAGTCCTCTGTTCATCTACACAGAGAACGAGCAAAGCAGGCGCCGAACAAGACCAACAAGTGTTCGTGTGAGTGGGTGACAACATCATCTGGCATACACGGTGTTAAAACCCAGACTCAGGGCTCGCTTACCCTCGCGAGCGCACTCGTAGATGTTGTGAAGCACTTTGTAGACCACAGATTACTCAGTGGCATTAAAAAGGTTTCCATAACATTACGTGCAGAACATAATAAAGACATTCCGGTGTCACTTCGTAACTTTTGGTTACACCTTGTTGACGCCGGCAGCAGAGGGCAAGAGTTTTAAACTAAACCAAAGTCAGTGAAAGCTCTACAGAAACTCCGGAGTGAAGATGGATTAAGAGACAGCAACACGGCTGAGCATCCGAAACAGAGCTGGAGGCCATCCTGGAGCAGAACATGCTTAATGTGAGAAAGCCCACGCTATGATTATAAAAAAAAACTAAAAAAAAAAAACTGAGTTTGAAACCAGAAAGCTGCCAGTCAGGAGACGAGGATCTGGGGATGTTGGATGCTGGAAATAACCATAAATGTGTCAGCCTTTGATCTAAATTGAAGCATCAAACAAAAAACAAACCGGAGACATCGGCATGATGAATCCACCGCATGGTTGGATGTTTATTTCAGTGGGGGTGTAAGCGCTCGGGTCCCCGATATAACAGCTTTACAATTACATAATAAAAACTTGCACCTAGTGAAACAGCTCAGACACAGAGAGTGATACCACTTCCCTTAGGAGCGCTCACTCTCACACACACACACACACACACACACACACACACACACACACACACACTTCACATGACTGCTACAAGACCTGCTCATCTATCATCTTTAAGAGTTTATCATCTAAACGGCATCAGAGGCTACTTCCAAACAGAATTAGTCACAAGCAACACGTTCAGGACGCAAGTCAGGATCTCCAGCTTAGCTTTGGCATGTCTTTGTAAATACACACAGGCATGAGGAGGACATGCAGACGCACAGGCCTCTGTTCACCCCATCACACGAGGTCATTTTACAGACACTGTTATGCAGCACTCACAACACAAGGTCCATAAAGTCAGGAGTGCAAAAACACAGTCCTGACCTCAACCCCATCCAATACATTTGGGATGAACTAGAACTGAGATTGTGAATGAGATCAGCCTCATTAATAAATAAAAAGTTCTGGGATGAAAAAGGATGAATGGGAATGATTTCCACAGATGCATTCTGTAGAAAGACTTTTCAAAAGAGTGCAGCTGCAAAAGGGAGACCAACTTATTGTTGGTATTATGGGATGTCAGGACAGACTGTATGTGTGAGGATGTACAGATCATATGCCACAACACGCTGGAGACACTGTAATACTGCTGATTAATTCATCAGATTTTTGTTCTTTTGCTGCAACGTTTTGTTAGATATTAAACTTATCTGCTCTGAATAAGTCCACATGTCTGCATAGACATGAAAAAAACAGCACTGTGGAATAAAACATTTGTTCCGACTTCGTCAAAAGACGTAAAGTGCCGTTTATTCAATCCGCACCTCGGAGAACAGACAGGGGGGGTTCGGACTTACCTACAGGATGCTCGGATGCCCATAAGAGAGAGAGGTGCAAACAGCTCGCGGGTGAGAACCAGAGCCATGAACTGAGAGAGCGGCTGCAGCTCGCACACTGACGGACGGCAACAACCAGCCGAATGCTATTTCATGCTCATGCTCTCTCTCTCTCTCTCTCGCGCTCTCTCTCTCTACACCCCCACTTCACGGTCACAAACATCTTCCACTCTCTCTCACTTTCACAATCACATTTTCTCCCTCACTGTTCCATGCTCTGCTGGCGTCAGCTCTGAAAGCCCACCCATTCTCATCTAGACTTGAATTCTGATTGGTTAAAGAAGCCAAGCACTGCAATGCAGGTAAAACATTGCCTCCTCCTCACGCCTTCCTCATAACTGCACAGCTCTGTCCGCTCCATCGGCCCTTCACATTTTTTTTTCAATTACTGCTTACACCCCCCCCTCATTTGCATCAGAATTGTTTCCTCATCTGCTTGATTTATTTTAATAATAAAGATAATGAGCTGAAGCAGGTGCACATCACATAAAAATGAAATAAAACAAATATAATAAAAATCATGCTATATTAAATTTAATGGAGCAGACTATAAAATGCATCTTTTGAAACCTTGCCCTGTTTCCATGGTACCACCGTACCTGTATCAGACAATAACACTCGTTGTTGTAATTATCCATTCACCTGAAACTTTGAAATTGCATTGCATGAGATCCGTTATGATCCGGTTTCACCGATTTACTTTAACATCATAAGAATCTTGTGTCTGTGTGGATCCCTGCCTTTCTCCCAAACTCCAAACACAGGACACTGGAAGGACGTAACAGCGTTTGGAGTTACAGGCATCAGAGAAGTGCCATTACCATCCTGAATAAGTAGGAGGGTTGCACCAGGAATGGAACCTGGCATAACACTGTGTAACTTTTCGTTGTAACCTCTAATGCGAACAGCTGAAAGTGAAACAACATTCTCACTAAAAAAATGGTTTTGATTTGTTTTGAGGCAGTAATTTAAAAAAATGCTGTGTTTACTATTGAGGCAATATTTCAGATTATACTTAAACACTTGAGATGGCACTTTGCAGACGCATGAGAACTAAATGACAGTGACCTCTAGTGGATTGTTTTAGCCTAACAAACCTCTCTATTGGTATATGATAGACAGGTTGAGTTAAGTTCAACACTGTCTTCAATGAGAATGAAGTGGCTCAGCTTCAGCAAAGAGCTGTGCGCAACATGACAGGGTTAAACCACAGCAGTGCCGGGTCTCGTCCAACACAATTTTGCATAACAAATAGACTCGGGCTGTGTGTCAGAATCAAGTTTCAGTCAGGGCTTCACCAGACTGGCTGACGTCACGTACTGTTCCAAAAACATCTGCTTCCATCAAGACATCGGAGCTTTCGATCAAACAGAACATCAGCAAAGGACTGCAGTACATGATTAAATACTGCAGGGGACTCCTCACACACAAGGCATGATCTCACACACACACACACAAACACACACACACACACACACACACACACACACACACACACACACACACACACTGGAGTCTCGTACTTTAAACATCTTCCACTGAACTCATCGTTCCATTAATCCTTTGCACTTGCTACATGTGCATACACACACACACACACACACACACGGCAGGTTCACAAACATCAGCAGCCGAGCAAAACTAAGCAGCAGACTGGTAGCAGGAGCATTGCAGCTAATTAAAACGAATTGGTTCATCAATAAATCAGAACGCGGCAGCTCTGCTCGACTCCTCTGCGTAAACACCCTCGCACTCACATGCACCTCAGTCCGCTGGCCAGCTTCACCACGGCCGTGTTGAGAGAGACGATCAGGTCCAGGAGCCACATGGCTGACGAGTGGAGTGATAAACGATAAAAAGCAGCCGGAGACTTTCTCTCCTTCTGCTCTCAACTCTGTGTTGCTCTGTCCCTTCCCTCCCTACTGCTACAGCACACCAGAGAACGACAGGACGACAGGAGGGAGGGAGGCGATAGTTAGGTAAGTGATAGACAACCACGCTGCCCACTGGACTGGCACACCTACTCACACACGGAACCGAGAAAGAGAGCGGAATGAGCAGAAACACTCCGGGGTCATTAAACATTCAGACAGTGCAGCAGAACGGGGCAGAACCACAACTAAGAGTTCAGCACATGTTCTGGTTCTGTGACTAGAAATGAGCCCTCTCCTAGAAGAGCACAGAGATCCACTACTGCATCTGCATCGCTGTTCTAATTCATCCCAAAGTTGAAGGGTGAGGTCACCGGGCCACAAAGTTGGAAGCATACAATTACCCTCACTCTGCCAATCTACACACCATTAAACATCAGGATCCTGATTAAATACTGAAACAGTGCTGGTTGGATCACACACACACACACACACACACACACACACACAGCACTGTGTGCAGATTGACCAGTGTACTTCCACACCAACTCAGAGAATGTGCTGGAAAGAAAAGAGACCTACTTTCTGCCAGCTTTCTTCGCCTTTCCTCTCTTCTTCCTCGCCTGGAGAGCAAGCACTGTTCCACGAGAAAACAGAAACATTATTAAAAACTCGTAAAATCAATATCAATAACATTTCATCTGTAATATAGGTTTCAACCAAGTGTTCTAGGCGACAAGTCCATGAGGACTGGGTCCAATCCCATGATGTACAAGTGTTACACATCATCTGAACAAGGGCTGCATCCGAAATCACATACAACAAAATCAATACAACAAAATAATATTCCACAAAAACAATATTCATAAATGCTTAGTATTGTCTGCAGCATGTGCATTTAATAGTAAAACACTTTCACCTGCTTATATATATATATATATATATATATATATATATATATATATATATATATATATATATATATATATATCAGGGGCTATGTGTACAATGTGTAATGACAATAAGGCATTCTAATCCATTCTAACACTCTCTCTACATTTATATAATTAGAATGTTAATGTAATGGTTCGTTGTTGTTTATGTGAACTACAAATTAATTACTTTATTTAAATGCTAATAAGTATTTACAGATAATCACGTTTTTTGATCGTTTTGGTTCAAATGCAAAATTGCACAGTAACAGTAATAAAGCGTTTGATGTGTAGGACCTGATTTGTGTCACTATTTAAAGCGTTAGCTGCACATTTAATAAAACACGACGTTAAATAATAAATATGCCAAAAGCAAGTTTTTAAAAAAAGTCATCGAACTTGTAGCCACTTAGCTCCTTAGCTGTAAACTACGGCTGCGTTCCAAACCGCACACTCCCGCACTACCGCTACAGAATGCGACACAGCCACGTGACGCGGCCGCTAAGCAGACTACCGAGGGCTGAAGCGTGCGGTTTGTGACACGGACAGTGTGTCGGCACCGAAGTGCTGGGAGCATGCGGCTATTGTTTAGGAATATCCGTATAGAATGTGCAGTTTTATCTCATAGGTAATTAAAGTGTAAATAAAACGGAGTAATGACGTGTGTAACGCAGAGTTTCTGTTTGCAGTGAGGTTTAAAGCTCACCTTTTCTTTCCATGCTGCCGTTTGCGCTCGCCCCTCGCCCGCGTGCTCGCCTCAGTGGGCGTCTCTGTAACAACTTCCACAAAACGTTCCTCAGCCGAATCACAAAGTCACTTTCTGGAACATTTAGTGAACGTTCTGTGTGCAGCGTCGAACTCGATTTGTGAGGTTTAAGGTTTTAAACAGCGAGATTAAAGAAAGAAAACGCATTTCTGGGTTTGAAGCGATCTCGAGAAGAGTCGACTCTTCGCTAACGGAGCAGGATTGAGTCGAGCACACTGTTCGGTTCTTTAGTAAGAGTAACGAACTTTGGAAATACACAACATTCAAAGGGACAGAAGTTTGAAGACACCCAAACATTACACTCACTTCACTCCAATTCACTCATTCATTTCATTATCTTCTGCTTTATCCTCTATTAGGGTCGCGCGGGGGGGGGGGGGGCCCCCCCCCCCCCCCCCCCCCCCCCCCCCCCCCCCCCCCCCCCCCCCCCCCCCCCCCCCCCCCCCCCCCCCCCCCCCCCCCCCCCCCCCCCCCCCCCCCCCTCCAACCAGCGCTGAGAGGAGAACATGCCAACCACTAAGCCCCCGTGCCGCCGTCATTTAAATAAAATTTTCATAAATTCTTTGTGTTCTATTCGAGTATTTTGTATTATTTATAAATTAGTTGCTATATTTTAATTTATGTGTTATGTTCCAATAAAAAGGTCTTGTAAAAGAAGAGGTAAATTACAGGAAAATCACTTCTTATCGACTATTTCTCTATTTATATATATATATATATATATATATATATATATATATATATATATTCTCAGGTGGGCTGCCCGTCTTTCGGGTGTGTCTGCATGAAACTGAACCCACAGATAACAGTCCTTTATCCTTTAACATCTAACTTTAAAATACACAGATTACATACTTTCAAACAGTTAGGACAAACCAATGCAATTAATGTCTTTTATGTTTAATAAATTGTTACTGTATTTTTATTCTTCAATTTAGATTTATATTCCATAACGTTGCTAAATTTTAATTATAATTATGATTTTAAATTCTACTGAGCGCAAACCTGGTGTGTGGAAGGGAATTTCGTTTACATTTCATGAACCACATGTATGTATCTGAATGTATCGACTCATTTGGGAGTCACAGCACGGCGGTTACAATAGTTGGCATTCTGTCGCCATCTGGTGGTAAATAAACTGCATTACGTTTGAATCACAAAAAAGCTCAAACAAATTAAGTTTCGTCTCAACGGGATTCAAATTCATCATTTGTGTGACATTTGAAAAAAAAAAACCTGTATTTCACTTTCCATCTTCCGATTATACAGAATTCTTTTGCATTTGATTGAATTTTTTTTTTTTTGCACCCAAACTTTAAGGCAGCGGAAAATGTATAGTTTTGTAAATTGTAGTTTCAGAGAAGCATCTTATTCTGTGTGATTAAACATCATTTGATGAGCTCCATCTTAAAATTGAAACTTTGAATATTATATTGAATGACGTAAATTATAGAAGAACATACCAAACTTGCACACTGGAAATTCAGCATGTGACTGTGACACAGGTGGAGTCAGTGTATCTGTTAGTAAAGGAGATTTTATTGGTCATAAAAAGACAAATATATTTTAAATCACATATTTCATGTCAAACCAAGGTAACAACACTGATCTTGTAGAAAAGCTTCACCCAGACATTCAGGCAATCTAAGTGCTAATGAAGTCACTAATCCCCCCCCCCCCCCCCGGAAAAAAGCCTGTGATGTGATCGGCTCCTGGTCTTCACAAACATCACAGGGCCAGAATCTGAGCGTTCTAAACGAACTGTCCAAGAGAAGCAGAGACTTAAATAATCAGAAGAACCAGGTTCATGTAGAAAGAAAACAATCATATCAGGGAAAATTCTTTTTTTTTTTTTTGTAAACAGACACTTTTAAAATATTTGATATCATCTGGAAGATCCACAGTTTCATACAAACCGGTGGTGAGATCACAGAACCAAGGTTTTCACCTTACACATAAAGAACCACTTGACAAATCCAGTCTGCCAAAGTGAAAACCTGTAGCCCAACAGACAGGGCATGATATGAACATCTGGTGCAGGTAGGTTCTGAGCTGGAGGAGCATTAGTGTGCTGTATACAGGGTCCTTCAGCACAGACTGCTGCCAGATAAACAGCTTTAATCTGTTAATGCATCACCGCACAGTGTACACCCACTGACCACTGACTCTCTGAAACCCATCCAGCTCATATCAACTATTTACATGTGAAATAAATTATTTACAAAAAAAAACAACATTGACGATGTAACTGTACAAAGATGATTATTTAAAAACTATATGTCGAAAATAATGCTACTGGTAAACATACAATAGCTTTCACCCACCCAGAGTTAAATATGGACATCATGTACATTCTCTCATTTAAAAAACATCCTGCTGTTTCAGCAGACCGTAAAAAGGAGGGAGGAAAAACAGCAAGAGAGAAAAAAATAATCACTCTGTAATACTCTACATTCTCATCGTCCACACTCCATTCATTTCCTTCTCCTCCATCCAAAAACAGCACAGCATGAGGGGAAACCTAGAGGAGTCTCAGGACATCCAGGACGTCGCGCCTGAACAACGGCAGTGGAGATTTAGAGGAGCAGTTTGACCCAGAATTGTAACTCAGCCGGATGGAGATTCCGTTGACGCGATTGGAGAGTATTCGAGCGCTCATGCAGAATGGTTGGTGATGGAACGGCTTTACTACGGTCAGGTTGCTGATGACTTTCCTGTTCGGAGGTGATGTTGATGCTGAAGCAGCAGATGCAAGACAGACAGTCAAGATCAGGACTCCATCTCATCGCCGTCGAAAACGGGGGGCTCGAAGCTCAGCACCTCCTCATAGGTCAGACCTGAGGACAGAGGAACAATCAGTGCCTCTGGCTGCTTTGTTGCCATGGTGATCATATGATTCAGCGGCGTTTCCTCCAGAGCACTTTAGCAAGAAATAAATAATATACGCTGTGATGTTGTGTTGCTAATGAAGGAAATGATTGTGCAAATTAAAATATTTATTACCTTTGCTTTTGAAGCCTTATTTGTTTTATGGAATCAACTTTTAACCTAAATTTAAAAGTAGAACGCGTTTTTCCCGCCATTCGAGCTTTCAATCGGGACATGCAGTTCCATCATTTCACCACGAGATGTCAGTAAAGGACTAAGAATTAAATTTTAATGGTGAAAGTGCCCTCTGCTGGTGAAAAGGTGAAATCCCACATCCCTTGGGTCAGTTCAACATATTTATAGTTTTGAGTTTTATTGTAGCTTCTTTTTCTTTATTGTTTTGTTGAAGATGTTTTAGTGACAACCTCCAAACCCATAACTCACGTTTCCATTCTTCGATATCAAGCTCTCTGCTTTCAAAACTCTGGTCGTACGGATCGGCCTCCGGCTCGTCGTCCGGGTCATGGTACTGTGAGAAGTAAGGATGAGCCAGCGCCTCGGCTGCCGTGATCCGTTTATCAGTGTCCAACACCAGCATCTTCTCCAGAAGGTCCACAGCTAAGATGAAGCAACACATGTTTTTATTTCAGAGTGAAGCCACAACACAACGAAATAATATTCAATATTCTAATTGAACATTTATTGGGTAGAAAAAGGGATGAATATAAACAAAAATGTTAATGATAAAATAAAATTTCAATTTCAATGACCCTCAAAAAAATGTTCATCAGCAGAATAAAATAACTCTAAAGTTTAAAGATTTGAAACTGTTTCATTTTAATGATATGTTTATAATTAAAGTACGTCCTTTATGATACTCTTCAAACAGTATAAATATTTGTGATCCTGTGTGTTAAGCACATGGCTTTAATAATATTTTGATAACATGATCATGTAGTATATGGCGGCACGGTGGCTTAGTCGTTAGCACATTCGCCTCTCAGCGCTAGGGATTCCCGGTTCGAATCCCCATCTGGGTGGAGTTTCCATGTTCTCCCCGTGTCTGCGTGGGTTTCCTCCGCGTTCTCCGGTTTCCTCCCACAGTCCAAAAACATGGATCAGGTTAATTGAATTCTCAAAAGTGGCCAATTTAGAGTGTGTATGTGTGAGTGAGTGTGTGCCCAGCGATGGATTGGCGCCCTGTCCTGGGTCTATCTGCCCAGCGCCCGAGACATTCTCCCCTGGATGGGCATGGGGAACCCCACTGCGTCCCTAATAGAGGATAAGCGGAAGATGATGAATGAATGAATAAATGATCATGTAGTCTGCGCTAATTAAAGCCCAAACAGTGCCCCCTGGTGGCACTGCAGTTTCCACCAGACTGTTTACAGCGTTTTCATTTGTAGAAACCAAACCTGTTAATGAAAATGTGATGAAATAAAGCAAAAAATAAAAACTAAATAAAAAATTAAGTGGTACCTAGAGGGTTGGCACCAATAAATACATCAGCAAAGTTCCTCTTTGGCATCTGTGGTAAGGAGTTAATGTAGTTTCTGGCCTGTTTCAGAAAGAAATTTCATCAGAATTATAAAAAGGAACATTAAACTGAAACTCATCACGTGTCAAAGACAATTTAACTGGAATCAGTCACGCCACGAATAGGAGCAGTTAACGTGTCCTGCATTAGGACCCAGCCAAAGGTCAGGCTATAGACCCCGTCACAACTCAACACATTTCACTCACAAAGAGAGAAGTGGGTTTGATGTGAGGTCCTGTTAGAAAGTGGGTCAGAGACGCGAGCAAAAAGCAGACTGCAGGCAGGATAAAGAGGGGTGGAGGGGGAGGGGGTGGTGGACGAAGGATTAACTGGGACAAACATTCGGAAGATAAACAATATTTCAGAGCGCAGAGTGTATCTGAATCCTCAAACACACACACACCATTAAAACACTGAGACGGAAGAACAAACAAGGAATCGTCCACCTGTCGCCATGGTAACGTTACTGATTAAAGCTGATGTGTGTGAGGTGCAGGACTTTACTTAAACACAGAGGGAGCCGCACTGATGAGACCGAAGAGAGAGGCGCAGTGCCGTCACAGCGAGGGCGAGAGGCGTACAGGCGATGTTTATATAATGAATGGTTTATTTGACCGAAGACGCAGTTTGATCAGTGAAGCATCATTCACACATCATTACATCTCTCTCTAATGTAATCTTTAAACTCTGGAGGCACCACTGTTTCACCCCCATGTCTTTTTGTGGCACCCTGTGGTATTTATATTCACACACTGAAGTTCAGCATTAAAGAGCCTCTTAGAGGAATTAATGCAGACCTGCAGTGAGATCACTAATCCTTCACATGTACCACCCACCGCACCGTCACTGGGGATCAAACCAAAATACTTCAGTGCTGTGATGGTTTAATGGCGAGTCGACATCCTGCCTCCACAGCCAATCACACAAAACGATACAGGAGTGTCAGCCCCTTTGCAATAACTTAAGACTGTACTCTGATTTCAGCCAACAGAACCCCTGAGAGCTTCATCCTGATGGTTATTAGTCAGGGTTCTTCTCTTATAAATGTAGATAGAAGAAACCAGATGTTCTTACTCACCTCATGACTGGGCATCCTGCTTATTAATGAGGCTGGAGGAGTTCCAGTCAGACGCATTATCTGCTGGAGCTGATTTATATCTGGAACATCCAAGTCAAGGATTCAGCAAGTGCAATCTTAAAACCGCTGTGTTCTAATAAACCGTATTACGTTATAAGAGTTCAGCTTGCAGCAACAATCCACCACCTAACGTACAACTATCCACTACATATTGAAAATGTGAGTGAGGTCACTGGAACGGGGAATTTTTAAATAGACACATGGAAGGTGGCATGCCTGAGGGCTGCAGTAAACCTACATCACATGCTGGAGGAGATCTATAACACCATCATTCAAATTACATTTACATTACATTTGGTCATTTATCAGATGCTTTTTATCCAAAGCAACTTACAAGGTGAGCACAGGGTTCATCACAACATCCCTGGAGCAATGAGGGTTAAGGGTCTTGCTCAAGGACCCACACTGGTAACTTAAGTGGACTTGGGATTTAAACCCCCAACCTTCAGATTGATAGCCCAACGCCCCAACCACTGAGCTACCGTTCCCTATCCCCAAATAAAACCTTTCTGCACTGAACTATTTGAATAACAGTTTAATAACTAAAAGTTTTCACCAAATAAAAATCCAAACTCAAAACCAACTTCTGCACATGACCAGCAGGTGGGAGTATACAGAGCTGAATGGTTGCCCCCGCTGCGTGTTTGTTTCACAAGGCTGTGATCTTACGAAACACCAGGCATGAGTAATAAACTGGCTGAATCCCAGCAAGTGTCCAAATTTATGTTCCAGAAATCTGTATATAACAGAACACAGAGTGAGCAGAGCGCACAGGAGAATAAAAATCAGCCAGTGATCCAAGAGAACCTCACATCACCCTCTGCATGACAACCAGGTGGTTACACAAGCACACAGCAGCGAACGAATCCAGAGAAACACGGATGCTCAGCAACATCCCAATAAATTTAAATCCTTATTTTGCAGTCGAAAGAAATTTTAACATGTTTACAAAAAAACAGCTTTATGACCTAGAAAAGGAACCACAGGACGTTCTGAGAGGTAACAGGTCAAGTTCAGTCATCAGTGCAGACACAAGCACACACCGAGGCAACCGCAGAACCACTAACTCCTATTTACTAAATTTAGAAACAAGCCATTTTAAACTGTGACCCCACAGACAGGTGAACGGATACGATGCACCCGAGACTGTGACATCATTCAGGGGTGTAAATGAACTCATGCGGTGTGCCGCGGTTGTGTGGCACTTACTGAGTGGATATAATGAAGGACTTGCACCCACCCCCACCCCCACCCCCTGTGGTCCAATACTCTGATTTGGCTTGTGTGGGCACGTTGGTGCCTGGGCGTCATTACACTGAGTCACAGAATGTGCATTCACCATCCCTCCTGATCTGCGAGGGAGTGGTGGTGGTGCAGCAGATCTGACTGAATCTCTTCGAAACCCTCAGAGAAGTGAGACTTGTGTTCCTCAGATGAGTTTAATCAAGAACAAGAACAATAAACCATATTTATTCTCCATGCTCACAATCGTACTTGTTTTAATTTCTTAGTGAAGCAATTTCCAAAAATGTATGCAATAGTTTGCATTAATATGGAGGTTCACCCACTCGGTGGATCAGACACAGCAGTGCTGCTGGAGTTTAAACCCACTCACTGTACACTCTATTACACACCTCTTACTGCTCCACTACTGCAGTTTGTGTTAGTTATCCTCTAATCCCTCACGGTGATCACAGGACCTCAGCAAGACCTCATAACAGAGCGACACACAAAAAAAAAAACATTACGTACAATATTGTTTGCATATAATTAAGGATACGGTCGGTGCCAGGAAACAGAGTCCGTCCGGTGAGAAGCTCCGCCATGATGCAACCCACAGACCAGATGTCCACTGCAAGAAACCATAGATATAAACGAATAAATGAGTAATGAGGTTAATTATCCTTCACAGCTGACCTTTGGGCCAAATCTAAATCCTGATCAGTTCATATAAAACACAAACCAAAACTGTCTGTGTCATCAGATTTATACTAATCAGTATAATTAGTATAATTACACTAATGTATTAATGCACAAATAACATTTATCAGGGAACCAGGCAGACAGATCAGAACCTGTCATGTTGTAGTGCATCCAGTTGAGCATGATCTCAGGTGCACGGTACCATCGCGTGGCCACGTAACCCGTCATCTCGTCATCCGTGTGCCGTGCGAGGCCAAAGTCCAAGATCTGTGCACAGGAAGCAGAGGGGGGAGTAGGTCAGCCATGAAGCAGCAACTACTTCATATAATAATATTGCTTCTCCATATCTGTGTGCCAAGCTACAAACTCAGCACACAGGTCAGCGCAGCTACAACCATCACAGAACAGCAGGACGACCAAACCATCCCAGAACCACTGACCTTCAGCTCACAGTCTTCATTTACAGCCAAGTTACTGGGCTTCAGGTCCTGCAGAGAAGACGACGACTTTTAATGAAAACTCAGAGATTTTAAAACCCATACAGAAACAGGGAGAACATGCAAAATACACACAGAAAGGACTTTAGTCAGGTTTACAAAGCTGTAGAAGTTTTTGTCCTAGTGTACAAGTGTGTCACAAGAATGAGAGAGGAGAACAAACCAAATCCCACAGTAACAAAGAACCAATTACACCAACCACACAGCTTTAAACACAACAAAAGAGTTGGTTACTCACTCTGTGAATGATGTCGGCTGAATGAATGTACTAGGAGAGAAAAATAAATAATGTTACGTGTGTGTGTGTGTGTGTGTGTGTGTGTGTGTTGTGCTTAACATTTCACATCATATGAACCATCAAGCTGCACCTTCCTTTAAATTAATCTGTTTTTAAATTACGATGGTACATCATGCATGCAGTATAAACTTTTTGCAGCTAACAAACATTTCTTGTAAGCCGCTGACTTCTGGCACACCGGCGATGATTGATTACTTTAAGACTGAAAGTATGACATGCAGAAACATTTATTTGACGTTAACAAAAGAAGAAAAACAAAACAAAACATCAGACGGGTAACTGGAAGGGCTTAAGAGTTATGAGAAAATGAAACTGCAGCAGGTTACAGGTAAAGCGGCTCCTGGTCCACGGTCCCGATCTAATCTCACACACACCCAGAATGCAAGTCATCTGACACGGCGATGCATACATACTGCACTGACAGTCGAGCTACGGGAAAACGCATCGCAACCTCTGGCATGCTGCATTCATGCAAAACAACTTCCTCTTTTCATCCAATTAAAAAAAATATCTAATTAATGCTCACAGCAGACGCATGTACAGAAATAAAAAGGATGCAGATGTTCAGAGAAAGAAACGGATCCTGACCTTCAGTCCCCGCAAGATCTGATAGATCAGAAACTGCACGTGGTCATCTGTCAGCTTCTGGCATTTGACGATGTTGTTAAGGTCGGCGCCCATCAGGTGAGTCACCAGGTACCTGGTAATCAGGAAAAACCACTATTACTCAGCATGTTCAAAACAGACATTATCCCGTCAAACTCCTAAAAATAAATAAAAACAACGACGTGGTCGTGACAGGTGAACAGAGCCGAGATAAACATGGTTGGTGCTGTGCTTTAATCCATAGCTATTTCATTGTTCAGGCTTGTTTAATTTGACATTTGCAGGAGTTCGCATTTCGTGACCCATGACCAACCCTTTCTTGCACAGGCCAAGCCTTTGGTGAATAATCCTTTTATATTCTTTTGTATAATCTAAAAAGCCTCAAATGTCACCGGATGAAATATTTGAGCATGTAGAGACAAAGAGACAGATGGACTACAGTCTGTAAATGTATAACTACGAGGTCCATCTATACGGTCAGTGGAGCCGGGCATGTACAAGGTTAACTGTAAACGGAGAGGACAATCCACTGCAGACGTGACGTCATCAGAAGATAACCCCATTAAATATCTTCTGCGTCCAGGGAATTTTTTGATTCTTATTTTAAGAACGGAGGTGGAGCCTTCATTGTTTTACAAGTTTAAAAAAAATAAAAAATAAAAAAAAAAGCACCTGCTTCTTAATTCACTGCCACCTGCTGACTGGTGCACCACACCAAGTGTGCATCATGCTCTGCACGAGGTCAACAAGTACACAAAAGCATGTCTCAAATTGCAAGTCACACCCTGTACGCTCACAAGAGTGTTATGAAGTGTATGGATATAAGAGCAAGTGTTTAGGATCTGCATTGAACAACAATGATGCAGCATTTTTATTGCAGGAGAATAAAAAATAAAAAAACAACCGAATGATCACAAACACATACTGAGTAATGTCACTGTACAACAACAACACAGCCACGTCCTTATCACGCAAGCTCATAAACAAACATGATGACGGCGCGAAACCTTTCTGATATCTCTTCATGGGGACGTGTCTCTGATTGAATTACACCTCGACATGCACATGCAGGTCTGCAGCAGGCGGTACGAATCATGCACCGCATGCTGCATGTGTTTATGTCAGTGAATTAGTGTCTGTGCATTTACACCCCGAGAGCACCCCTGAGTCAGTTCCCCGCTGATCCAGCTTCACGCTGCACAATGCAGCTCTTGTCTGCTGCTGTGGGTGAAAGAGTGACACGCTGACCACAGCATCACGCAACCTCTGACCCACAGGAGGAGAACGTCAGGCCGTCCTGGCAGAGCATTAGATACCCGTTCCAACTAAACCAGTGACACTTTTACGGAGACTTTTCATTCTCAGTCATTATTCTCTTTTCAGTCATGCATTATGCCTCAGCCTCCCGCTTGCTCTGCAGACGCTCTGTTCACTCTCTGCCCCCCACCCCCACCCCCACCCCAGAACCGTGCAACTGAAGGATATTTAAAACTCACTCCACTGTGGACGGCCTGTTGCCATTGAAAATGTGGATTTTCCAGCCTGTGAATTTTACCTCTAATCCCCTCAGTCGGTCACAAAGTTCACAGCAGCTCTGCTCACATTTTTAAGCAAGAACATGAAAGTGCTGTGAGGGCATCCCCCGCCCCCCAGCCGGGACAAACAGACCCGTAAAAACATGGGTGTGTGCATGCGGCATAAGCCCCCCGTCTCATCCATGCATGCAGAGGCAGAGCTGCAGCCCTGCACACACACACACACACACACACACCTCACAGCAGGCGATCCCTAGCCACTGTTCTGAGCAACTTCCTTCCTAAATGGCCCACCTCCTGTTATTCTGCCTAGTAACAGAGCATAAACACAGCACGGGCCAAACGCATCCTCCAATCAACCAACCTGGCAACTCAACCGTCCAACGGGCGCTGCATGCACACGGATCCGCCGCTCGACAAATTGTCTCATGGCAAACGCAGACCGGAAGCGAGATAAACAGCGGCGTGTTCTGCGCTGGCTCCCGTGGTTGCTGAATTAAGCCCTTGAGCTCTTATCAATGGTGCAAAGCTGTGTGTCGATCTTAACGTCCTCTCGACTCACACACTTACAGATTGTTAGCGTGCAAACTTGTCTCTTATTGTGGCCCGGTGACGTAGGGTTGTGTCGGTGCAGCGTGCTTACATAAACGCTTTGTCTCGGAGCGAGCCCCGGAGACACTGCAGGCACTCAGAGGCAATAAACGCAACATCAGCCAATAATCCAGTTACTCACACATCAGTGAACTCCTCCAGGCTGGTGGCCGGCGTGAAAACATCCAAAAGACTTATCACCTGAAAGAGCCGACCAGCACACAGACATCGTAAAGTTCACATTACACCACAAGAACAAAATCAGAACACATACACATTACATCGACAGGAACTTGTTTATTATATATTATTATATTCTATGTGCAGGCGGCACGGTGGCTTAGTGGTTTGGCATGTTCTCCTCTCAGCACTGGGGATTCCCGGTTCGAATCCCCATCTGAGTGGAGTTTCCATGTTCTCCCCGTGTTCTCCCACGTGGGTTTCCTCCGGGTTCTCCGGTTTCCTCCCACAGTCCAAAAACATGGATCAAGTCAATTGAGTTCACCAAATTGCCCCATATGGAGTGTGTTTGTGTGAGTGAGTGTGTGTTCAGTAATAGATTGGTGCCCTGTCCTGGGTGTATCTGCCCAGCGCCCGAAACATTCTGCCCTGGATGGGCATGGGGACAAAGCAGAAGATAATGGATGAATGAATGATATTCTATGTGTGTCTGTTGCACTGTGCTGTGTGGACTATTTATTCAGATGACAGTTTGTGATGAGTATAAGCACAGTAAAAACCTTTGGGGTAAACGTTCTCTGGAACCGAAAGAGGCAATTAACAAGATGATTGATGTTAAGATGTTAAGATGATTCTATAGAAAGATCTGAATTTGTGATTTAACTCACATTCTCGTGCTTCATGTGCTTCAGCAGGCGCAGCTCTCTGTACGTACGCTTGGCGTGGATGATGGACTGGAAAGGCCTCGACAATTTCTTCACGGCGACCTTCAGGCCCATCTTAAGGTCAAAGGCCGAGCTGCAGATGAGAGAAGGGTGTTACCCTTTGCCCGTAACAAATTAAAGCAGGACACTATAACAGTGCACGAGATCCCCTGACCATGAGGATGACGACATGAGCAGGCAGCAGACCTGCCTTCATTCAATTGTTTAATTCAGATATCGGGAGTGAAATGTATGCGGTCACAGTCAGTGGTCATTTTTGGGAACAATGCCTACACAGTACTAACCCTGTATAGATTCCAGGAAGTGGAACTAGGCCAGGCTCTTACAAAGGGAAGGGAGGAAAAGTGAACCCACAATTAGCATTCGCAAACAATGCACTTCACCGCTCTATCACTCAATCACGAGGATGTTGCAGAAACGCTTTCAAACGGCTGAATATAAAAAAAATCTGCTGCTAACATGTTTCACAGAACACCTCTGCCATGATCCAAAACATCATCTAAAGCTTCAGATATTTAAACACGATGATCTGTTACATTGAACATCTGTTGTGCAAACGGCTGGAAAGTTTGACTCGATTTAAGATTGTGTAATACAGAAGGGAAAGCACCGGCGCTCGAGGGGTTCGAGGGAAGGCTTCATTTCCAAATCTGCTCGGGAGACACGTTTGCACAGTCGCTCGATATGAAGAGACTCCTGCACTAATGACATGCCATGTGCTATTTCCAGTGAATTGTGTATCAGCAGATGGATCTCATGACATCAAACGGAAGCAAACGAGTCTATTAGTGTGAGAGCGAAGCAGCTCGATCAACTTGTTAATTCCAGGGACAGGGACAGGGACAGGCAAATCACAGAGAAGCCTGCGTGTGTTATGTCATCGCAGACGAATACAGGATGCAAACAAACCAAAGCTCGGCCGGAGCACATGAGCCTGTGACGGAGCAGAAATCCCCTGAAGTTCCTGCTAAAGGCAGCAGAACCTGTTGCTCAATAAGTCACTTCTCCTGCAGATAGAACCAGACGGATGAGACTTTGGTTTGAGATTACGGTCATACACAACCCCACACTCACCATGCAGGATACATGTACCTGCTAATAATTAATGCACGACCCTTTCATGTGCATCGTTGCGCATTCACTCAGGGAAGAAAGTCTAACCAGTGAGCTTCAGCGAGCAGCAAATCCCTCCCTCAGCGCTGTGAAAAACAGCTCACAAACAACGCCACACCTTCCTCACCCACGACAGAGGTTAGAGGTGGAAAGGGAACAGAAGAGAGGATCTAAAAAAAACACCCGGACTGAAAAGCTAATGAAAATGTGTTTGAAAGCGTGTGGTTTGCATTCTCGCCACACTGCAGGAACTACGGCTTTGATGTCAAATGACCGACGTCATGCAGACGCAGCCGCGGCGCTAAATTCTGGGCCTGACCGCTCAACTAGATAACAACTCGGGTTAAAGTGACCTTCCTGCATCCAGGTACAAATAGAAATCCATGACGTGCAACGTGCTCCTCGATAGTCATTACAACAAGAAAAGAACTATGTGTACGTGTGTGGCACCTAATAACAGTGAGTTACATAAAATATTATTCTAATATCCTCCTCACACCTACAAAATCCATGATCAGTGTGACTGGCTTTGAACAGCTTAAACACATCGTATGGACAAAACAATTGGGACGCAAGCATTTTAGACAATTCTACATTTACAACTTTAGACCTGTTCTGAACCCCATCCATCACCTTTGGGATGAGCCAGCCCCTGTAATCCAACATCAGTGTCTGATCTCACAAACGCGCTCCCAAAATGGAGCCGTAACCTTCCAGATACACTCCAAAATATTGTGCAAAGCATTCCTAAAAGCCTGCAAGAATGAATTTCTCTACTTGGAGACTTTTTTTTAATGAACACCAGGACATTGTTGTGTTTATGGACCCCATTTAATTTATCTTAAAACGTTCGTAGTAAAAGTAGTAATGATATTAAAAGGATTAAAGACCGATACTGTGAATTATATTCTGAATTGACATCCTATGACGCTAAACACAGCAAGCTGCGTTTAAGCAGTCAGCTCCACCTAAGTAGATTCCCAAGTGCACAGAAGTCCTCACTCTGTAGCAGGAGCCAAATTGTTTCTTTAGTGGCACAATGTTCGAACCTGCCCTTGTTATTTTAGGTAGAAACACTGTTCCCTTAACTGTAATAATCCTGGCACAACAGATATCAGGTGGCTTTACATCAGTCCAGCTGGCATTCATACGGAGTCCGTTTATTCTGTGATCATGCTGGAACAAGTCCATCTCAGTCCTGAGACGACCAGAGCAGCATGACTTCCCAAAAACTGCTGTGTGTGGTAACCAAGATGATGAATAAAGGTCTTTTGCTCTCTCTCTCACTCTTTCTCTCTCTCTAAATCAGACAGAAAGTCAGACTTGTTCAGAATTGTATGCCTAAAAGCATGAAGTCCTAACATTCTTATTCTAAAAGCAGATGATGTGAGAAGGAAACTTAAGTCTGGCTTTTTATTGGGACGAGACAAAAGAGTGACATCAGCATCCGTCCTCATCCACGCTCACCCTCACCCTCACCCTGCTCATCACGGATGAGTGACGGCCAGTGCAGACATCTCCTCTGCTCCAAACAGCCGCAGTGCACGAGAACCTCGCTGCTTCAGGGATAATTTGTAACCACCACGAAAACGTCTCAATGTTTAGGTTCACGATAAAAGTTAAAAGTACATTCATTATATTCAGATACAGGATTTCTGATTACCGTTACACCCCCGGTAAGAATGTGTATCGCTCACGGACCGTGGAACCGGAAGAGCCGGTTGAATGGCGGCGCTACCGAACATCCAACTAGGTGGAGAGGAAACTCCGTACCATCGGAAGTCATATTATAGAATATCAACCTCCTCACTCCCCCCCTACAGTACTGAGTTTACCTGATGGGCCATCTCCTCATCACCACTCACTTATTTGCAGCACTTTTTATTTTCCGGTTCATACAGACTGTGAGGTCCAACTGTGAGACTCACTATACCATAACGGGAGTTTCAGGCATGTATGAGGTCACAGCCCAAACACTCTCACCTCAAACACTCTGACAGCACCTGATAAACCAACACATCCTTTCACTCCAAATGTCAGGAACACAGTAAACACAACAGGATCTTTTACTTCTTTAAGATCCTAATTAAGACCCTCAGGCCCTCCGATGAGCTAATCACCTCCTGCAGCATGGAAGCCCCCTCGGCCTGACTCACCGCTGCTAACCAAAAGGAGGCCATCTAATCCTGGAAGCGTGAGTCACACACATGCTGGATGACATCACGGTGCTGAAGCCAATCAATACATACGGCATGCAGCATGTGTTACAGCCACTCCGTTCCAAACATCCAGCACACGGCGTACATAATGCACACCGAGTGTGTGATCTGTACTCAGATTGTGTCCTAAATCAGCTTTACATCCAAACCTGCCTGCATTTTCATCAGAGACACAAAGTACAGGGCACTCCCAGGAGAGTTCATGACATCACATTCTAATTTGGTCCTCCTCTGCAGCTATACGAGCTTTTACTCTTCTGAGAAGTCTGTGGGAATGCTATAAGCACACTATAGTGCAAAGTGCATGGTGCAAAGAGGTTACTGGATGACACCCCACCCCCCCCAAAAAAAAAAAAAATACAGGGTCAGTGGTGGCTCTAAAGTTTTTTTTTTCCCATACAGGGTGCAAACATCTCCCTTTGTTATCAGAGGCTCTGCTACAGGTAAAATTGAGCGCCGCTGTTCTGACAGAACAATAAACCCTGCACAACACGAACCAGCATCCGAAAAGTAAAAAAAAGTTTAAACAATAATATCAGCAGCCTCCATTCTGCAGGATTAATAAACCAATAAATTAGCTTATCGATGTGATTAAAACAGTTTGTGCATGAATTTGGGATTTAATGTTCGAACTTCATGAATAAGACTGATGTCCTGCAGACACAATGCCATGAATAGAATCAGAATGCACTGACTATTAAGATCAAAGACAATAAGTATTTAAAAAGGGGGCGGCACGGTGGCTTAGTGGTTTAGCATGTTCTCCTCTCAGCGTTAGGGATTCCCGGTTCGAATTCCAATCAGGGTGGAGTTTCCATGCTCTCCCCATGTCTGCGTGGGTTTCCTCCGGGTTCTCCAATGTCCTTCCACAGTCGAAAAACATGGATTCAAGGTAAATTAAATTCTCCAAATTGCCCCATACAGAGTGTGTCTGTGTGAGTGAACCGTTCTCCCCTGGATGGACATGGGGAACCTACGCGGACCCCCCCCCCACACACACACACACACACACACACACAAACACACACACACACACCGTGACCCCAGAAGAGGATAATAATGGATGGAAGTATTTAAACAAATAAATGACGTCAAAAATGTACAAACGTGTGTCAGCAGGTTACAGACGAGTTCGCATGACGTCAGGAGTACAGATAAAGTGTGAGGGAGGTTTATTATCATTATTAATAATATTTTGTAACAGAGTGAAACTCGTTATGCAACGCCGCGTCCCGCTGCACTCACCAAACAGATCCGTAAGCGCCGGAGCCCACCGGGGCCAGGTTCTGGTACCGCTGCGGAACCTCCCACACCGTCTTGTTCAGCTCCTGCCGGTAAAACGTGGGTCTCTCCTTCTGGGACATCCCTCCGGCTGCTCGGCCGCCCGGCCGCCTGCTGCCTCCCGCTGCCCTGCCCGCTCACTTGAGGCGCTCCGATCCACACCGACACTTCTGCTGCCCTCCCCGAAGCCACCGACTCTCTCCGACCCAAAAAAAACAGCGTCGCAAACCGCCGACCCCGAAGCGATGGAGGCTGCAGCCGGAGTGTGGCGCAGCGCGGCGGGTTTGGCGCTCCGCGGCTCCGCGCTCCTCTGAGGCGATCTGAGAGACTGCTGCGTGGGCTGCCCCGTCCCTGCTGCGTTCACTCGCACAAACACGGCATCGCGTTCACATGGGTTTTCAAGTGTGCACGCGTTTCCCACTTCAATTACTTTAAAGGAGGAGGAGGAGGAGGAGGAGCCCCCCCCTTAGTGGTTTGGCACGTTCACCCTTCAGCACTAGGGATTCCCGGTTCGAATCCCCATCTGGGTGGAGTTTGCATGTCCTTCCCGTGTCCGCGTGGGTTTCCTCCGGGTTCTCCGGTTTCCTCCCACAGTCCAAAAACATGGATCAAGTCAATCGAGTTCTCTAAATTGCCCCATATAGAGTGTGTGTGTGTGTGTGTGGGCATGGGGGACCCCCCCCCTCCCCCGCGACCCTAATATAGCATTAATCGGAAGGTAATGGATGGATGGAGCCCCCCCCCCACTGAGTCTCGGTCCTCACAAGGTTTCTTCCTTAAAAAAACAACATAACAGGGAGTTTTGTCTTGCCACTGTCACTTTGGCTGGCACTTTAGGGGTTTAAAGGCCTTTCATTCTGTAACGCTGCTTTGTGACGATGTACTGATGTAAAGAAGTGCTCTATAAATAAATGACTTGAACTTCAAAGAAAAACGCAATCAATTCCGCCCTTTATTGCGTTATTTGGCATGTTCTCCTTGCCTGTTAGGCTTTCTTCCCCATTTCCTTTAAATAATCAGCCTGTTGGGTGGTGCAGCAGTTCCCGCCACTCTGCGGGGGGTCCCTTATTCCCTGATTTTTAATGCGTGGGAGTTTGTATGTTCTCCCCCCACGCGCACGCTTGGCTTTTCTCCGGTTTCCAAAAAAGCATGTTATTGGATAAATAACCCGATCATAGTAACACATAGAAATAAAGTACTTCGTGTAGCCGCAGTACTCCAATATATACATGAAATCCCCTTTACATTTTAATTTTAGTCTAATTACGTGCGTGCAACACAAATCTGACCCAAACAACGTACATTGGCTAAAACGTTAACAATAAAAAATATATATACTTAATACACAGTGTCTCTGGATTAGGTCTGTGATTTCGTATTTCAGCTGTATTTTATTTCGTTAACTAAAAAGAAACAGTAATTTTAAAATTGGTTTTAAATAAGTGGAACCGAGTTTTCAAGGGAACACAAAGATAAGACTTTAGTGAAGGCACCGTACCGATCACGTGATTTCCTCGTTCTCGCGGTGATTGGGACTCGTGTCTGTAAACACCATCAAAACAGCGTGACGTGGGTCGTTTGCGTGCACGTGAACACAGCAGGGTGTTTATAACGTGATAAAAAAGAATCCAACTCAGTTTAACAACCAACGGATTATTAATTATAATCATATACATTAAACTTATTAACGTTAACAACATAAGAAAATACAACAGGATTATAAACCGTTTACATCAACATCTGTACCAAAGATTCAACATCTGGATTAAAACGTGATAAAAAAAAAAGTAAATTAAATTAAAAAAAATCACATCACATCTTTGAAACCTGTAATAAATAGTTTTATTCCGAAGCTAAATTAAATGCGTCTTACTATTACTTTATACAAATTACTTTTATAATTTATTGTAGTTATTGTATTATAGTTTTGGTGGATTCTTTATTCTTCAGACTAAACAGAACAATAGAACACTCGAAAACATCAACATGAAGGAATCAGAAGTCGAGGTTAAAGTGCCCTCTAGTGGAGACATCACATTATAACACTGCACCAGCAAAACAATTACATTCATTCATTCATTCATTATCTCCCGCTTTATCCTCTATTAGGGTCGCGGTGGGGTTCCCCATGCCCATCCAGGGGAGAACGTCTCGGGCGCTGGGCAGATAGACCCAGGACAGGACACCAATCCATCGCTGGGCACACACTCACTCACTCAAGCACACTCTATATGGGGCAATTTTGGAGAACTCAATTAACTTGATCCATGTTTTTGGACTGTGGGAGGAAACCGGAGAACCCAGAGGAAACCCATGCGGACACGGGGAGAACATGGAAACTCCACCCAGATGGGGATTCGAACCGGGAATCTCTAGAGCTGAGAGGAGAACATGCTAACCACCAAGCCACCGTGCCGCCCTGCAAAACAATTTCACTTCTATAAAAAAAGCGAACAATGTTAAAGGTGTAAACGATTGAGAAGATTGGAAAACTGAACTGGTTTAAAAACGCGGTGCATAATCGCTGTGTTTGATTTCTAAGGGCTGGATTAAAGTTTAAGCTCTGAGCTAATAAACAGGAACAAAAACGATGTGAACAGAGTTTTTATTGATGCATAAAATGTTCTGTGATTTATAAATATGTGGAAACTGTTTCAGAGTGTTAAAAATGAGCAGCTTTCGATTAAAGTAAAAAAAACACTGCTATTTAAAAATAACCACATAACTGTTTAAAGCAAATAGAAAATAAACCCCAAATATATATTTTAAATACCTGTAGCTTTTATAGCTAATGAAACACATATCCTTTACATACAAACCAAACCCTGTGGATTTCAATAGTTATACTGTTTACTTCAGATGACCCTGAAAAACTCATAACTGTTCTGCAGAAGAATAGAGGGGTTGATGTCAAACATTAAAAAGTAGAGGTCACATTCAAAATAAGTTGCATCAACCAAAGAGGATGTCATTAGTTCATCTGAAGTCCTGCACATATGCATTACAAAGGATTCTGTGGACACACACACACACACACACACACACACACACACATACACACTTATGTATGCTGAGCTTAACTTTACACTGTTACAGAATTGCTTTGGCCTCGTTGTGCTCAGCTGAGCTGAATGCATTTTGTGGATGTCTGATCCTCTCTTCTCATTAATACTTGACTGTGGGGTGATCAAAATAAATAGTTATTAGAAAATTAATATATTTTAAACATTTATGTTCATCAAAACAATGTCAGTCTAATGAAAAATACTTGCCATGTTTACTAAATGGACAAAATTACTTAAAGACCTTATTCTGTTTCAGCATCACTGTGACGGACTGCACACCTCAAAGTACATAAAGCAATGACGGTGTAGAAGAATTTGACTGATCCCATTAGAACACTGTCCTTAACCCCACCCAACACCCAGTTTAAGATAAAATAGGATCATGATTGTGAGCAACATTCTTTCGTCCAACTAAGTGTCTGATCACACGAAATGCTCTTCAAGATGAATGGAGAAAAATGACTATAGACACATTTTAAAGTCATGTAGAAAGACTTGCAACAGATTTAAAGGGATAACTGAGCCCCTACATGGATAATATGTAGATATCCCAATATTTTTGTCCATTTAAAGGGTAAAAAAAATGCTAAAATAAAAGCCATGGGAACTTACATGTGCATGTGTATTCAAGTTGTTCGTGCGCCATAGAATACAGGGCATTATCTGGAAAAATAAAAAGAATTATGATGTCAACAACTGACATACTGTACATGAATGTACACAGATGAGCACTGACACACCCATCAATCTTATTCATGCAAATATCTGCTGAGCCAATCACACAGCAGCAGAGTGATGTTTAACATCAGGTAGCTTCAGATCATCGTCACATTAAAAAATAATTTTAAACTTGACATGGTTGTTGGTACCAGGTAGGCTGGTTTGAACATTTGGACAGCAGCACATCCAGCAGAAGCTCCACAGATTCAGAATAATTATACTGATTCTAATAAAGTGCAACTTGTTAAGACTCGTTCACTCACCAATGCTTTCAAGCCGATCAAATAATAAATAATTTTCCTGGGGAGCTGTGAAAAAACAATTACAGATGAAGTATAACATCATATGTAAAGTGGGCTGAGTGTTTTTTTTTATGTAAATACACTTACTGTCGTAAATAATTTCTTCATAAGGTGGGCAATGATCCATTTGAACTACATAAAAGAGAACCTGTTAAATTCTGAGCTTTTCTTTAACGATGGTAAATGATTTAAAGTTATATAAAGACCTACTTTGTATGTTTTTTCTATTACGTTTCCTAAAACAGACGTGCAGTCCAACCACAAGAAGTACAATGATGCACAAAAGCACCAACAAAGCTATTAAAATCCAAGTCACATTAGACCCGAGGCCAGCACTCGGTGTAATATTGATCTGACTTTGTGTTGGTTCTGCCGTCGTGATCAGATTATCTGCAATTACAATAAAAATTCAACCTGTAAACATGACAGATCTCTTAATAAAGTGTATTAAATACTGTTTCAATTTAAATAAGTGAGTAAAATCTGCAGTAGATCAGAGTGCAACCAGAACTTAACAGGAAACCTGAGGCACTGCATATAGTATTTATAGTATTGTACTGTTCAGAAATTGACTCACAGGAGGTCAATGCTCTGTAAATACATTCATTGGGACTTTTTTTCTCAGTCTCGGAAAAACGTAAACTTTTAAAGAGAGTAAACAACGTGCTATCGATTATTCTCTGCTTCTCTCATCAAACGAGTCAGATATTAATTGTATATTTTTGTATATTGTTTGCTGACAGTCTTGCTATACCTCATGACTTAGTACTCTGCAGGTTCTACCTGTTTCAGCAAATCTGTATTAAGTTCAATTCTGTGTTACTTGTTCACAATGTTAATGTTTCTTAATGCAATAGTTTTTCTGTTTTTTGTTCAGCTCTGCCTGGACGCAATATCAACCTTTTCCATTTTATTTATGAACTTGTGACAAATAATGTATACTCAAGGAGTCTTCAGCCTGGGTCCATACAATGTGTCTTCTAAATAAACATATTATAAAAATATTCCAGGTATATTTTACTTTCCACTGTCACTCTGTCTTGCTTCTATGAGGTTTAGAAGATTGTAAAGCTTAAATACTCTGCACCAGTCATGAATAAATAAACCTTGTCATACTGATTCATTCAGAACTATTTGGTTTTAGAAATGCTTAAATGCTTATTAATAAACTCGACTAAAGTTTGACATTAATCCTTAGATACAAATGCAAGGAAATCAACACAGATTAGTGAAGGAGGGACACACATCACGATTTTCTGTCTTACCTTTAACTGTCGGAGCAGAGGTTTGAGCTAAAGAAGAAGAAAAGTTTACTAAGAACCATAAATGCACAAACATTTATTATTTACATAAAATTACAAACTAACCTGCAATCTGTAAACGAAATCTGAAGCATACAGAGACGTTCAGTCCACACCAGAACCACTCAATGTCTGCAGGACTCACAGGACTGATGGTGAGTGAGGTATTATCTGGAGAAACCTTTGCTCTCTCACACAGTTGGCTGTTTTGTGTCATTGAGCAGAAACAGTGGCTTATAGGAACGTGTACTTTATCTTTGCTAGTGCCCCACATAACTGCCATCACACCAGAACCTGATCTGTCCACAGGGCAGTTAATGGTAAATGTGGAGTTCGGCTCTGCTCTGGGTAACTCAATGAGTTTACAACCTTTAGAAAGAGAGAGGAGAGAGACACAGATCATTCTGCAGTCTGAGAAAAGCAGAAATTATTTTCCAACATTCCAAAAAAAATGTCCGTGTTATTGTTTAAGCAAGAGATGAAACATAACTGAATATTCTGTTCATTTAATTTACCTAAACAATACGTTTCTTACCTTCAGTATTACTCAGAACTGGAGGGGCGTCTGAGAAGATAAGCATAAAAATACTGCATTAAATTAAACACCTCTTTAATTCTGTAAAATATATTATCAATAATAAAAAAATAAAATAAACGAACCTTTAACATCAAGATATACTTCTGAACAGTAACTTTCATTTCCTGTTTGTGCTGTACAGCGATACCATCCTGTATCTGAACTGATCACAGGTCTTATGATTAACGCTGGACTTGTTGCTCTGAATTTCACACACTGAGTGTTCTTCATGTTTTTCTCTGGAAAATTGTATAATATTGTGATTAAATAGATGCGTAACTTGTTTTATATTATTATATTTTGTGGGGTGAACACTAGCTCTAGTCATTAGAGCAGTTTATTGTGCAATAAAGGAATATTTCCTGAGCAATTTGGAACAAAAGTTTGATACAAAAAGAGAAGTGTGTGACCTGTTATTAAAACTGCTTGGCCTCCCTGCACAGCATCCCATCTGATATACATGGATCGGTGTCTTTGTGAAAATGCATCACATGGAAGTGTAACTGCAGAGTTATTCACTGTTTTAACTGATTCTGATTTATTACAGCCTGAAAACAGATCAGAGTTCAGTTTAATTTCTGATTCCCAGTCTCTCTCTCTCTCTCTCACACACACACACACACACACACACACGTGTTTAAATGGATTTACAGACAGATAACAGAATGAGGATCTAAAGCTGGGTAACTGAGATCAACACCCAGGTCACACAGAGAGAAGATAAAGCCATTAAGCAGCAGCACTGAGGGGAGATGAACGTGTGAGACCTCATTCTAACATGTTTGTAAGCAGACGTATTAGTTCCTGTGAGACTTCTACAGAATAGAGACAGACCTTCCCTGAAGAATCTGTAACCCTGAAGTTTACACCATAGCATCTTCCAAAAGTCCATGGCCTGACTACGTAGAGATCTTCTACTTTTACATAATGACAAAATTTATAACCCTAGAACAAATTATTAAATAACAACCGAGAGTTTCACTGTGTTTCATTTGTAGCCTTTAAAAAGCAGTCTGCATTTAAGACTGAATGACTTAAGAGTGAATTACAATTTCAAATGTACTTCATATAATCAGATAGACTGATGAATACAGACTCACCTGAGCAGTGCGACGTGGAAATCATTAAGAAAACAACGACGAAAAGCTGCAAAAAAGTTTCCAAACACGGCGCCATGGAGAGGTTTGAGCTCAGAGAGCAGCGTCTTCCTCCTCCATCATCATCACACCTCACACTGCTCTCTCACTTTCTCATTGACTTGATCAACTTCCTTATTTTGCTCAGTTTTAGGAAATAAGTGATTTGGTGTGTTGTTCTGAGAAAGACTTTGTTAGATGGATTTCATGTAAACAGAAGCATCGATTTAAATTTTTAAAAACCTCAGCAAACAGGTTCCATAATGAACATCAGAGAAACATTCAGAACAGCTCCTCCTCATGAGATTTACATCTAAACCTGCAAACTCAAATGAATAAAATATATATAATTAATATGTCAGAACAAAAGTAAAAAAAATAATTCCCCTCCGAGTTTCACATCTGTGTAGCTGAGATTCAACTGTGGAACTAAATTCTGATCAGCTCTGTACATTCCAGCAGAATTTAATTTCATTTGCACCAAATTTATTAATTTATTTGATTTATTCTACAAACCTGAGAACGAAAAATCATCTAAAACACATGAAACATACATTAAACCTTACAACAACAGAACATGACAGAATTATGATGAATAACATCGAACCAATGAAGAATACAGAACCACATTAAATATAATTAATACTGAAGTCATTAATAAACTCTACAAACGAGGAACCCACGTAAATTCTTTATTTTAAATACAAAACCATGATTTTCTTAAATCACCTTCTAATAAATCAGCAGTGAAACTGATCTGAGGACAGAATAGAATTAGCAATCAGGTGCAGGATCAGCATCGCATACAAAATAATGATTTAAACGTGATGTATTATTATTAATGAGTGTAATCATACAGTATCTGCACACCGATGTAACCACAGCGGCATTGAGCAGGTTCAGTAAACACAGAGAAGAAGTGAGCATTAATACACACGTCTGTTTTATATTTAACAGTTTAACATTTACATACATGGTACATTCTGTCTGGACTTATTTATATAAATAAAATTGTATTATATCTTTAATTAACAAGAGTCAACATAGGAACTATTTAATTACAAAGAACATTAGGTTTGTAATCAAGAACTACCGGTAAATTAAGTTCCTGATACAATGGATGTAAAAAATGATTTGCTGCAAAATTAATATATTAAAAGATCAATCTTCTGGGCGATTTAAATTCACTTCATGTGTATATCAGTCTTAGTCTTAATGAATAAGCCACCACCATGTCAGTTTCACTGCAGTACGGAGAGTAATCCACCACCTTAATAATAACTTCTCTATGGGGGTCCTGATCATCAGAGAGTAAAGGGAACTACGAAGTCCATCTGTAGGAATACAGTTAAACTGAAGAAATACAGAATAAGAGAAGAAACAAGGAGGTAAATCTAATAAAGTGGCCGGTGAGTTTACTGATAAACAGGCTTAACGGTGGACATCTGAAGTGGATGGATGTTCTAGGTGTACAGACGTGATCTAATGCACTGGAGCAGATCTGGCTGAGTTTGATTCTCTATAACAGAACAGTTTAACTGCTTTAAAAACATAACAAATAAGATCTTGTCTGATGTTCTTCATGATTTACTGAATGACCTTTATAAACATCTGCTGCATCTCATTCTCAAATGTTTTATTGTTGAAATAAAGATGCTGAAGCTGAAGATGGAGAATTCTAACAGAACTGACATCACATTCTCAATTCGGAAAGATTGAACTTAAAGAGAGACGTTAACGAAGCAAATCTTTAATGAGATCAGTTCTGTGTGAATCACTTGAGCAGAAGTCAAACTATTGTATTATATTAGAACGACTGTAAAAAACGGTTCCTTTTTCTGGCCCGACCATCGCGCCTCTTTCTTTAGACTGATCCAGGACCTTCTTCATCTGATCGAGTTAGAGACAGAAGGGAAACAGACATTTGAAAATTGCAACACGAGGCAGGGAGGAACAGGAACCAGAAACATGAAGCAAAACCTGCACGCATCCTGGTGACAGAATTTGCCGTAAACCGTGATTCCAGCACAACATCTTCCAAACAGTGTCCATCAGCGGTCCACGCTGTCATTTCAAAAAGACCATGTAGAAAGCCATACACACACAGGACAGCGCCACGCCGATGTGCAGCCGGGTTCCGATTACAGCCGCTGGGAAAGGAGAAGCATGGAGACATGTAACCATAGCAACACACTCCCACATGATCAGCATGACGAGAGACAGACGACCCATTTCATTACTGAGACCTTTAAACTCCATCCATCCATTATCTACCACTTTATCCTCAATTAGGCTCGCGGTGGTGGTGGTGGTGGGGGGGGTTCCCCATGTCCATCCAGGGGAGAACGTTTCAAGCGCTGGGCAGATACACCCAGGACAGGGCGCCAATCCATCACTGACATACACTCACTCACACACACACACACTCTATATGGGGCAATTTGGAGAACTCAATTGACTCGATCCATGTTTTTGGACTGTGGGAGGAAACCGAAGAACCTGGAGGAAACCCACATGGACACGGGGAGGACATGCAAACTCCACCCAGATTGGGATTCGAACCGGGAATCCCCAGCGCTGAGAGGAGAACATGCCAAACCACTAAGTCGCCCTCTGTTTATACTCAGTTAAGGTAAAAGGAAAAGCCTGAGCTTATCCCAGCACTTATTGGGCAAAAGGTAGGACAATTTGAAAGGACGCACACACACACACACACACACAGACCCACACAGACACACACACTCACGCCTGAGGCTGTTCTGTTTATGTTTAGAATTAACCTGACAAGCTTCCAGACACAGGGAGAACATGCAAAACATACTCCAAACTCAGAATGGTCAGTGGTTTGTGTGAGGACAGTGTACATCCTCATACACACTCACAGGTCGTTGGTTTATTGGAATGTCCTCACCTTTGTAAAAGACGCCCCACACGCCCTTTTTTTCAGACAGGAGCCAGCTGTTAAGACGCGGAACCTTCTTCAGATAAGCGCAGGTGCAAATGAAGAGAATCCCAAAAACCAAGATGCCATCGAAAGAGTAGACTGTAAACAAAGGATTCATGTCTTTATTCAGGTTCTGCTTTCATGGCTTCATGCAATAAATTAATGATTTTATTGTTAAAGAGGACACACAGCTCCACTGATCAACCGATCACCTGATCAACGAGCTCTGTAATTCAATCAGCACTCTGTCAAACACAAGGTGGCGCACTGAGCTGGACGTGTCTAACAGTGGGTTTGATCCACGGTACCAGCGCAACACACTGCGACACAGGGACACACACACACAGAGGGACACACGAACACACAGAGGGACACACACACACACACAGGGACACACGAACACACACAGGGACACACGAACACACACAGAGGGACACACGAACACACACAGAGGGACACACGAACACACACAGAGGGACACACGAACACACACAGAGGGACACACGAACACACACAGAGGGACACGAACACACACAGGGGGACACCCCCCCCCCCCCCCCCCCCCCCCCCCCCCCCCCCCCCCCCCCCCCCCCCCCCCCCCCCCCCCCCCCCCCCCCCCCCCCCCCCCCCCCCCCCCCCCCCCCCCTGCTCCACCATGTCAGAGTCACTGCAGTACTGAGACTCATCCACCACCCTAATAACACCCTCTCTGTGGGGGGCTGATGATGAGGTGGATTTTTTGGTCTTATTGAATATAAATTGTGAATATAATCGTTATAATCGGTTTATTTACACAACTGTTAATCAGCCTCTCAATGACGTCAATAACATTAACCTACAGACGTATGAATCAGAACATTAATCATGTTAATGATAATGATAATGTTAATTATAATGTTAATGATAATGTTAATTATAATGTTAATAATGCGGATCGTAACGCTGTTATTGTTGATGCCACGTCACGGAGGAGCGGCTGAGCGCGCGCGGCTAGCTTTGATCTCGGAACGCAGCGCGGCGGAACTTTAGATCCCCGGAAGGAGACGTTCGATTGTAAAAAACGTACCGTTCGTCATGATGCAGCGACTTTTTACTAAAAACAATAAAATAGTAAAACGACAGAGTTTCTATTCCACAGCCATTATAAACATTCCCATCTCCCACAGCACAGCTCAGCACTACCGGGTGACCGGGCAAAATAAAAGTCCTCTCTCGCGCTCACCCTTCGGTGACTTGTTCGTGTTTATGTTTCTCCGAAATCAATTTCCAAATTCAGTAAAATAATTTTAAACGGTGGCTTTTTGCTCTTTTATTGTCTACAAATTTATATTAAGTTTGAGGTAATGGCTGCTTCCTATGTAAAATACAAGGTCTGCCCCCTGGTGGATGATAGGAGAATGTCATTATAGTAAGTATACAATTAACATTACGATCCAAATTCATTCATTCATTATCTCCCGCTTATCCTCTATTAGGGTCGCGGTGGGGTTCCCCATGCCCATCCAGGGGAGAACGTCTCGGGCGCTGGGCAGATAGACCCAGGACAGGGCGCCAATCCATCGCTGGGCACACACTCACTCACACAGACACACTCTATATGGGGCAATTTTTGAGAATTCAATTGACTTGATCCATGTTTTTGGACTGTGGGAGAGAACCGGAGGAAACCCACGCAGACACGGGGAGGACATGGAAACTCCACCCAGATGGGGATTCGAACCGGGAATCCCCAGTGCTGAGCGGCGAACGTGCTAAACCACTAAGCCACCGTGCCGCCTTTAAGATCCAAATGAGAACAGATTATTTTTTTGCTGGGGCGGCTGGGTCGTTAGCATGTTCTCCTCTCAGCCCTGGAGATTCAGGTTCGAATCCCAATCTGGGTCAGTTTTCTTCAGGTTTTCGAGTTTCCTCCCACAGTCCAAAAAACATGGATTCTACTACCCTAGTAATGAATGAATGAATGAATATTTTGCTGCCATTCTTCCTAATTAAAGCATCCAGAGTGAAGCGGGATGAGGACATTACTTACATTTCACTCAGTTCATATGATGGAAACAGATGAGGGTACGTGTCCCCACCCCTGCAAGCCAAAATATGTTTAAACCACTAGGAAGATCTGGCAGATTTCTTGGCCTGAGTGAGGTGGCATATGGAGGACGCAGCCGTCAGACGCCTGTTCTTGGAAGCTGCTCTCAGAGGATCTATGACGATATGCCACAGTATGTCGTGCTTGGCTCCATCCCATCCTTAACGACGGCAAATCCTGCATTAGTGACCGCAGCTGATGGACAGTTCGTAATGCTGACGGTGATGCAGCTGATAGCGGGATAAAACTGAAGACATTTATACAATAAGCATCTCACAGTTCAGGTTTAAACAAATTAAAAAGTAGAATCTAATGAGGGAAGGTTCTTTACTGCCAGTTACAAAGTAAAATAAACCTGTAAAACGATGCTGTTGCTCCACAGGGACATATTTGACGGCGTTGAGGGGATCATTTTAAATCACATTTTATTTACTGATTCATACATGAGGTGTTTACGTCAGTCCACCATCTGCTGTGGTAAATCTGATTGAGCCTCCTGCCAGAGGTGCGATTACAGGACTAATCCATTTTGTGCATTTGCTGAGCGGCATTTCTACCTGCCGTCTCTACAGACTGAAGCGGTGCTCGTCTTAGATCTCAGGACACTCACTGAAATACAGTTATGCTGTTATACTACAGAGCTCAGGTAAGATCAGCCTTCTGCATGATGTACCCGATTAGAGTAATTAGTTACAGCAGGAACGATTTAATACGAGTATCAAAAATCTTATTTAATTATCAGATTTTATAAAAAAAAAAGAAAAAAACATACACGAAACTGAGGTCTCAGAGACAGAGGTGTGTTTTGCGTTTGTTCTGTAGGTTTCACCTAAAACACAGAGAGCTCAGCATGCCGGTATGTTACCCTCTAACTTCTCCATTTTTATCTGCAGGATTCATTTGTAGTTTTCCTTTTTTTAAATCCTTGTTCTTTAAACATTTAGACATGATTTATTTTTAAATGTACAAGGCCATGTTAATTTAGTTGACCTCGCGTAACTCATACACACACCGTATGTTAGAAACTTTCAGCTCTGAGACTCTAACACAGCAGCAGACGACCGAAGAACACCAGGATCTGATTCGACCCAAAAAACTGTCCAACCCGGTCTGGGACTCTTCCAGCTACCGGCTGCTGCACCGAGAGCTTGTGGTCAGCCACAGATGGTGAGCAAGTTCGGAGCATTTCATTTTTTAAAATAAAATGTTTTTAAAAAGCTAAAATCTATAGGCGAACGTGTTGGGACACACCTTCAAATCATGGAGCTCATGTGTTTATAATGAACAGATGCCTCAGTGTTAAATGTGATTCATGTTTAATGTACAGAGAGCAGCTGAAAATAAAATGATGTACAAATCCCACGTCCGTATGAAAGCGTGCTATGTTTTTTGTAACTCGGCTGTAATCCTGGGTGTGCAGGGGCCTGGTGCCCGGGGAGAAGTGTGAGCTACAGCGGGTGATGGAGCAGAGGAAATTAGAGCAGGCGAAAGAAAGAGAGCATTCTCTACGAGCCCTCACTGACCTGGAGCAGGAGCTACTCAAGAGGCAGCAGAAACTGCAAGCGGTACGGAACCCTCTCACTAAAGACACAGAGTCTTAGAACATCAGAGGAGATGCAGTGCAGGAGAACAGTGCAAGGTCATTTAGGAGATTCACGGCGGTTACAGCCTGGGAAACCACTCTGCGACCCTAGAAGAGGATTAGGAGGAATTTAAATAGTACAGAGGTTCACAGACCATGAATCAGATGGACTACAGTCTGTAATTGTAGAACTACAAAGTCCATCAAAGTTCAATGAGCATAGAAACAGGGAGATGTATCTAATAAATTGTGTTTCAAATACTTATTGTTATTGTTAATGATTTTGGAGTAACAGAAGATTCTGCTGTTGTGTTCTTAGTATGAACGTGAGGAACAGAGGAGACTGGATCAACTGCAGAACGTTCCGGAGTTTGTTCGCGTGAGGGACAATCTGAGACGCGTCCGGGTGTCGGGCCACTCATGAGACCTTCTCGTTTATGAGCTAATTATCATTCCTTAATAAAACACAGAGTCCTGAAATCAGCCAAACAGCTTTGAAATGAACTACAATACTTCAAAAGAGAACATATATTCATACAACACCCCTCCACACACACACACACACACACACACACACACACACACACACACACACAGCAGCTCGCGTGATGTAAGATGTTAAATTAAATATGAACATAATAAATCACACTAATAAAACAGAGGTATGTTCTAAGGATCAGTATTTAACAGTTCTGTGTGTTATTAGTACCGCAGACTGACCGCTGATGTCAGCCTGCCGGTTTCAGGTTCACAGTAATGTTCACAACACTGCTCGTATATTTTTTATATAACTGTGCAGGAGCATCGTGAAAGAATGCCGCCCTATGATTCAGACAGATTAGATGGAGTGATTAGACAATGAGATTAATAAATTAGAACATCGATCTGATCTCATGCTGTTTATGTTCAAGACTGGAACCGTAGAACCGAGTGAAGAAATAAAGAAAAGGCACTAACAGCATTTCACTGAAAGGTCCAGAAAAGAACAAAGGACCTAAAGCTTAAGCCTCCACTAGGGTTGGGGGGGGGGTTCCCCATGCCCATCCAAGGCGCCAATCCATCACTGAGCAATAAAGAAAACATTTCACATTACAGTGCACAGTGCACTAAACTCCTGCAGACAAGTGGAGCACATGCACCCGGGACTCGAGCCCAGGACCAACAAAAATTTGGGAACACATGACGGACTGGTGTGTGTGTTTGAGTCCTGGTTACCCTGAATGAATGTTCAATCAATAAATAGCTGTAAATGTTGAACTTAATTTATTTTGAGATTGAAAGTTGTGAAGACTGAATTTGTAAGACCAGAGAGCAGTGAGACCAACAGCAAGACCAGAGAGCTGGCTTTTGGGAGGAAGGGAAGACATTTCGGAGCCAAGCAAAGAGGACAGATCGATCAGAGGACACCGCACAAACACACAATGTATAAATGTCCTAAAATAAAAAACGAAACACACAGGAACCTCTGAGGGACAGCATTGAGGCTGTAACTGATTTAAATGACTCCATGATGACGGCAAAATAAAGAAATCCATATAACTCACTGTTTTCAAATAAATAAATAACACAACACATATAAAGACACGGGGGACGTCAGGGAATACCATCTTTGCGCTGACAACACTGCGATGGTGGAACGTTCCAGTCATAAATATAGGACAGACGCAGCTTCACCTCCTCTTTGCACAGCCGTCCGTCCTTCTGCAGAGTCTGGTGCTTCTCCAGCATGTCCTCCAGACTCTGCTTGTGCGTGACCAGATATTTATTGCTGCAGCCCCTCGACTTGTACTCCGTATCGAAGCGTGGGTCGTGCACCCGTTTCACATCGACGGGCGCCAGCCAGGTGCCGAGGGACACGTCCTCACTCTGCCACGTCTTCAGGAAAGCAGAATTCAGGTGCACATAGTGCACGAGGTCAGCGGAGAGGATGTAGCCTCCACCCAGAGCGTACGGTAGGTAGTAGTCACATAACTCCCAGGCACTTTCTTTCCACTTACCGGCAGCTTTGACGCGACCTCTGCCTGAGAAAAATCCCCAGTACAGTCGTCTGGGTTCTTTGCTCTTTAGCTCCTCTTTGAGAAGGTCCAAGCGGGCGAAGGTGTCATCGTCGGCCTTCAGGAGGAACTTGAAATCCAGCTTGTCGTCCAGCCAGGAATACGCATGAATCAGTTTCAGGGTGAGGTTTTCGTAGGAGTCGTGCAGGTCCGGGAGGAAGAGCAGGTCCGAGTGACGCGCTTGCTCCGTCTGTAGGTTCCGCATGTCCTCGGGAGGCAAGCCCTCGGTTCCGATCGCAAACAGAGCAAAGACATCCGGGTCCGTTTTGGACAACCAGGTGCTGCGAATGATGCTGCGGCGCTCTGTGTATTTCGGTCCCGTTGTGATGAGGATCACCAGGAAGGCCGAGAGGTCCTTGGCGTCGGAACGTGAGGCCGGTCGCTCGGGCCGCCGTTGAGCCAGCGGGGCTGAGCCGGGTGAATCGGGGGGCCTCAGCGCCTCAGATGTGCACTTGGCGAGGAAAAGGAGGACTCCGGCAAAGAAGCACAGGACACCAACCCCCAGCGCTGTCTTGTGACGGCACACGAGGCGAAGCAAATTCATGGTGGTACGACTGATAACATGACAGGAAGAGACGATTACGGTCAAGACAGACTTTACAATTAGGAAGCAGTAAGTTGCATGACTTTAACTCTTAATTTGATCCATCCATCCATTATATTCCACTTTTTCCTCTATTAGGGTCGCGGGGGGAGGGGGGGGGTTCCCCATGCCCATCCAGGGGAGAACGTTTCGGGCGCTGGGCAGATACACCCAGGACAGGGCGCCAATCCATCGCTGGGCACACACTCACTCACACAGACACACTCTATATGGGGCAATTTGGAGAACTCAATTGACCTTGATCCATGGTTTTGGACTGTGGGAGGAAAACGGAGAACCCGGAGGAACCCCACGCGGACACGGGGAGAACATGGAAACTCCACCCAGATGGGGATTCGAACCGGGAATCCCTAGCGCTGAGAGGAGAACATGCTAAACCACTAAGCCACCGTGCCACCCAACACTTAATTTAACTCTTAATTTAATTTTAACAAGCTTCTTGTTAATGAACGTTCTGTACTAGTTATACAGTTCCCTGTAGAGGGCTGCAGTATCCTTACCTCTGAACTTAATCACAAAGATAGATGTAATTTGAATAACCTTGACCAATGGGTGACATGTTGGTTTCACAAAACATTTTATTTTTACCATTTTATTTAAAAATGAAAAGGTTGAAAACTCTGCTGTGCCTAATAATTTGGAACATGCATTTTGAGCGTTTCATTTTTTTTTTTAATACCGTCATCATTGGCAGTTTGTTCAAAAACCTTTCAATTGTACTCATATATTTGATGACTGGAAAATTACAATGACTGCAATTAATAAAGGAAATGTTGGAAAATCTGAGAAAATATTATTTGCATAATAATTTGGAACACAGTGCAGTGGTTAACATGTTCTCCTGTCGGCACTGGGGATCCAGGTTCGAATCCCGATCTGGGTGGAGTTTGCATCTTCTCCCCGTGTCTGCATGGGTTTCCTCTGGGTTCTCCGGTTTTAGTGTGTGTGTGTGTGTGTGTATGCGCCCAAGCACTAGATTGGCACCCTGTCCTGGGTGTATCTGCCCAGCGCCCAAAATGGGCATTCTTGTGACCCTAATAAAGCACTAAGCAGAAGAGAATGAATGAATCTTGACCAAGCTGTCCTTTACACTCAATAATCTAATGACTTTACTTCATTATTACATTTTATTAATTTAATTTATTTTTTCTGTGTTCATAGGGTTGTTTGATACCTTGTGTGTGTGTATAGTTTATATGTTAGTTGTATGTTAACTTCAAAACAATAAAAATGTTTAATTAGTGTAATTAAAACGTGGAATATCAGGAGTCTTTAATGAGCAGTCTGATCCAGCCTCGGTGCGGAGCGGTACCTTCAGTCCTGAGGCGCAGCTGGAGCTCGGGGTCGGGTCCGATCCTCCGCATCGGCGGCCGGCGGAGCTGCGTTCAGGTCACCGCGGGAAACCCAACACCGAGCGTCCGTCCTGAAAACGACACCGAGCCGCAGCACTCAGCTCTCCGAACCGCAGCAACACGAGAGAGACGCCGAGACCGCCATGGCTCCACTGAGGCGCGCAGCAGCAGCGGGGACAGCGCCGCTTGGCGGGAGAGGACGCAGGAAGCTGCTGTACGAACCGGCGGAAACGGGGTCATTCAGTAGCCGTCATGCTAACCGTGGTTAGCAGGTTTAATCGAAGTTGTGCTCATTATACGTCCTTAAAAATATGATTTCTGACTGAAATTAAAGGGTTTTCTTTATGAATTAATGATTATTTTCTGACGAATAACTGAAATGTATTTTATCTTTGCTGAATCGACTCTTGAGATCTTTTGATTCGATTCAAATGACTGAACGAATCCTCTGGACTCTGCCTTCATCAGAAACAATATATATACACACACACACACATATATATATATATATATATATATATATATATATATATATATATATATATATATATATATATATATATATATATTCATTCATTCATTCATTATCTTCCGCTTTATCCTCTATTAGGGTCGCGGTGGGGTTCCCCATGCCCATCCAGGGGAGAACGTCTCGGGCGCTGGGCAGATAGACCCAGGACAGGGCGCCAATCCATCGCTGGGCACACATTCACTCACACAGACACACTCTATATGGGGCAATTTTGAGAACTCAATTGACTTGATATAGCGGCACGGTGGCTTAGTGGTTAGCACGTTCGCCTCTCAGCACTAGGGATTCCCGGTTCGAATCCCCATCTGGGTGGAGTTTCCATGTTCTCCCCGTGTCTGCGTGGGTTTCCTCCGGGTTCTCCGGTTTCCTCCCACAGTCTAAAAATATGGAACAAGTTAATTGAATTCTCAAAAATTGTCTCATATAGAGTGTGTCTGTGTGAGTGAGTGTGTGCCCAGCGATGGATTGGCCCCCCCCCCCCCCCCCCCCCCCCCCCCCCCCCCCCCCCCCCCCCCCCCCCCCCCCCCCCCCCCCCCCCCCCCCCCCCCCCCCCCCCCCCCCCCCCCCCCAGCGGAAGATAATGAATGAATTGACTTGATCCATATTTTTGGACTGTGGGAGGAAACCGGCGAACCCGGAGGAAACCCACGCAGACACGGGGAGAACATGAAAACTCCACCCAGATGGGGATTCGAACCGGGAATCCCTAGTGCTGCGAGGCGAACGTGCTAAACCACTAAGCCACGTGCCGCCATATATATATATATATATATATATATATACACATATACATACACACACACACACACACATTTGTGTTCTTAGCTGTAAATTGAACTAAAAGACGTTGAAAACTATAACATAAAAATAAAATTTTAAGCTTTAATATGTTATAAGGTAAAGAAGGTTAAACTAGGCCCTTAACTGTGAACTGCTGTCATGGGGGGTTTATTACATCCTCATTATATTAACAACCAAATGTTAAATTTATCAGCTGAATAAGTCCATCCACCAATTATCTTCCAATTTATCCTCTACTTGGGTCATCCAGGGGAGAACGTTTCGGGCGCTGGGCAGATACACCCAGGACAGGATGCCAATCTATCACTGGGCACACACTCACTCACACACACTTTGTATGGGGCAATTTGGAGAATTCAATTGACTTGATCCATGTTTTTGAACTGTGGGAGGAAACCGGAGAACCCGGAGGAAATCCACACGGAGACAGGGAGAACATGGACACTCCACCCAGATTGGGATTTGAATAGGGAATCTCTAGTGCTGAGAGGAGAACATGCTAAACCACTAAGCCGCCGTGGCCGCCACCTGGATATGTGAAAAATTAAAATAAAAACAGCCCGCAATTAAAACCATTTTCCAGACCTTTGAGTGGTGTATTTATTTGGTGCTATTACAACGAAGGCGTTTGGATAATCTAACATTACAAAATGCATACAGTACTTCCAGAGTCGATGTTAAAATACACTCCCGACTTTAAGGATGATCTACCACACGGAGAGACGGGGCCGGGGGGGGGGGGGTGAGAGAAGGTCAAGGCACGTTATCTTAGAGAAAGCAGGAGAAGTACAACCATAAAGTCCAGTCTGTGCTTCTGAGCCAGTGAGCTGCTTATTAACGAACACGATCGACACGACGCCGCCTGCTTCACTCTGCGCTCAGAGATACAGCGCGAGGGCCCTGACGGTGAACCCGGACCCGGGCCCTGGACTCGTCTGGTGCTGCGAGATCTTCTGACATCAATCTCTGTTATACACAGGAGGGAGACCTGAAGCTCTGTGGGTGTAGTGGAAGAAATTCAGTACATCATTGGTTTCAACATGATCACAGTTCATACTCTCCACTAATCAGGAGGAATTAGTAGACTTAATTAATAGCGAGGAAAAAGAAAACAAACGACTCTAGACAAAAATGATAAATTGCTCCAAACCTACCATCAGCACGACACACGACGCTACCAGGCCGCAGAATAACTAACACTTGTGTTTTGACTTAAATAATGGCACCCTGTGGGCACTGTACACGCTCGGCTTATTTTTCTCCCAGATTTTTTTTTTTTCACTTCAACGCACAGACTAACAGATGGGACATAAATTAAAACCATGACATAAAAGACGTGCTAGCATAAAAAAAAAACATCTAGACTCCGGTCTACGAGGGTTAGAGGGTTAGTGTGGAACTTTCTGTAGGCGGAGAGCGGCAGGGCCGGTGCGGTACCCGACTCCTGCTGCCCCCTTCGCATCAGCATCTTCAATAGTGTTTCTCTATTGCTAAATAAGGTCGACCGACACCGGCACCTCCTGCTAAAGGAAAATAAAATTACACTAAGCTCGAAAGATTACAAACTGAGAACGGTAAAATAGTATGCTTCTAAATAACAACCTTAAAAAACTCTAAAACAGTTCAATTAAATATGTGTTAGCAGTGAGAGGCTGCAGCAGTTTCAGCGGTGAGGGGTGGGGGGGGGGTGGAGTCCGAGGACGTGGCGCAGCGAATCAGATGTATGGATACTGAGCCACACGGCCGGGACTCAGCTGATAGCCTGCGTAGGCGGCGCCGCCTCTAGTGGTGCTGGTGCTCGCGCCCATGTATGTGTGGGCAGGAAAATGTTGCTGGTAGTGGGCAGGCAGCCCGTGCACGATGCCACCCACTGGCTCTTTGGGGATCAGTTCTGGAGCGTAGGGGCCCGTCGGCGGAGCGTGGACAGACGGGGAGGAGCCATGGACAAGGAGCTGCTCCAAGGCGTGAGGAGCAGCACTGGGGTACGCGTACAGGCCAGGCGCACCAAAGGGCACGGTATCCGGGAGGCGGTACTGGGAAGAGGAAGGTGGGTACGTTTGCTGGCGCCGCAGTGACGATCCGCTAGTGGCTTCATGAGACGATGAGATTGTGGTCTAAAAAAATAAAATTATAATTATTATTATTAGTGAACAAGTCAACTCCAACTGGTCACTAGTTGTTAATTCAGGTTGTTACAAACCCAACACAGCAAACTACAGTTATAGTGCAGCATGTTTCATTTCATTGTCATTCATGGACATTTGAACGCTTTTGATTGGATGTTGGTTCTCACCTGACTCAGGTTCAGTGGCTGGGATCTGCTGGGTTCCTGGTGGTTCACAACCTCCCCTGAGCTGCAGGGCTGACGGGTAGCTGCTTTCTTGGGTTTGATGTAGGAATTCTGTGAGACTCCTGCAAAACACACACACACACACACACACATTATGTTTGTGTGAATGCAGCCTCCATCATCACAAAGTGGGGGCGTGTCATTATATAGAACCTATTTAAAACTTAGTCTCAGATTATGAAGTTATTTTCACCTGGACAGCTGGCGAGAATGTAATATGGCTTAAATGATGATTAATTAAATTACCTGCAGCTGCTTTGGTCAGTAAACTTTCCCCCGGCTGCAGTTTCACAGAGGGAGCAACAATCGCCAGGGACTTGGCCAAGCGTGACGACTGAGCTCCCAGGGCAGGATTCCTGGGCAGAGGTGTCAGAGGGCTGGCGGTGGAGGAATCAGAGTCGAGGACAGTCACACAGCTGATAACATTGGTTCTCTGACTGGTACCACAGTCACTACATTCGAAAATAAAAGGACGTGTCTTAAGACTCAACACTGTAACACAACACTACAGATCAGCTGAGCTGAGACGCATCACGGATTCCTTCAGCTGCACACGGGTATGAAATTACAGAGGGGTTCGAGAACAGGTAATCTCACCTGGCAGGGTGAAACTTCCGCTCATCTTCATCCTCAGAGTCACTGTGAATGGTTATGACACTGACAGCAGGGCTCGGTGTGTCGGAGATGATGATGGGCTGAGCGTGGGGGGTGCAGAACGTAGAACTGCTGAAATGAAGAAAGAGAAAGATCTTTAACTGCTCTGAAGGTCTGGCTCGTTATTTAGACAGGTCAGAGATGCCGTCCGTTTGTCAGTGTGTAATAAAACCATCAAATTTTAAAGAAGAGAGTTGTGTTTGGACCTGTTGTTGGTTTCCACAGCCCGTGTTCTGTTCCTCTTGCTCTGTGAGGATCGTGTGGTGCTGGACACCCCACGGCTGAAGGACTGAGCGCTGGCATCCAGGACATGAGGGTTCTGTTGAAGAACTGTACTGTGAGAAGCCCTGGGGGAAAAAATAACAACCGGGTAATTATCCAGAGATAAAGTTTAACACAGTTTGGCTTTTTACCATCATTTCCTCACTTGCATAAAGTGCACAAGAGAGAAAATGTGTTCTATTAAAGATCATCACAATCCTGAAGACTAGAACAAGCTTTCAGAGAAGTTTTTATTCAGGAGTTGGTCAGTGAGACATGACCTTCTCAGTACTGTGGTGGAGAAAATTGCCCCACAGGAATAATAATAATAATAAGAACATTATTGTTTTGTAGTTTTAAGATGTCAAAAGCCATGACGATAATAAAAGGCAGTTTCTCTGAGCATCAGTTCCATGCTATAAATGTAGAATAAGTGACAGCGTGGTGATGCCCACCTCCAGGATGAGTTCTGCTGAGATTTATCTGACAGAATGGTCTCCAGGGGCGACTCGGTGAGGGCTTGTGCAGCAGCGCCTGTGCTGTGGAGGGCCATGCCTGGAACTTGCTGCCAAGCGGAGGGTAAGAGGATCTGCTGTGCACCTGTCTGCCAGGCCTGCTGAAAGTACACACACACACCAGCGTAAGTTTAACAAAGTTCACCAAAAATCCCCTTTACTGCCCCCTGGGTTAAAAGCAGGAGGTCATAATCAAAGTGAAGGCTCTCTGCAAGAGAAGGCATGTGTATGAAGAATCATGTATGAATGCTGCAATAAGAAATGAACATGACATGAGGTTACACTCTGTTTATCTCACATGCGAATGGAATGCAAGCAGCCCGAGCATTCCTACACGCTTCAAACAAAGCACAGCCGCCCAAACAGCATCGGTACAGCATTACCGTCCGAAACGTCCAGAAACAGCCCACAGCTTCACAGGTTATAAAGCCAAGACCAGCACACCGTGCAATCATCGTCCACAAGCATTTCATAAAGAAAAAAAGTTTATATAGGCTCACCAACCACTAGATCAGGCACAACTCCAAGTTCCTACACTTACTGTCCATTTAATCAACTGAGGAGTCCTTCAGTTCTGTAATTACAGACTGGAGTATATTATAAGAGGAGCTGACAAAATGGACAATAAGTATTGAAATGTGTACCTAATAAAATGGCCAGTCTTTTTTTTTGTCTGTGTGTATGTAAAGACATAAAGAGAGAGAGAGAGTCCATCAACCTGTTGAGAGGAGCAATATGGTTAAAGACTACAAAAAAAAAAGAAATCCACGTTGACATCAGCATGGCTGAACGTTCCGTGGCTGTTCTAGCAGAGGCAAGGTCTGAAAACCTGTGGACCACCGGAGCAACGGGGGGGGGACTGTCTCCGAGCTGTGAACAAGGTGACCTTCCTCACCCGAGAGAAAAAAAAGCTGGAGACAAAGAGGAAGGAAACATCACAGAAAAGAAGCTGCAAACGGACGAGTCAGCACATGCGTGCGTCCCATGCCTGGAGCCGACCTGCACCGAGAGAGAATGAGCGTGGGGCAGTGGGGGGGGGGGGGGGAAGACACACACACACCAGAGAAGAGCGCAGGGCTGGAAACGTCCCACAAAATAAAAACAGCCTTTTATTTCACATATTACTGTAAATGCACAGCGTCTGATCCGATCCCCTGATTCAGCAAATAAATATCCAACCAGCCCGATCACTGCTTTACATCTTTGCTTTACCAGCAGTTTGGGGAAGGCCCTTTTCTGTTTTAATAAAGTGAGATCCATGAAGACACGGATGGTTGAGTTTGGTGTGACTGACACCCATGTACCACCTTTAGGATGAACTAGGACAAAACAGGACAGGACAGGACGGGACCTGCCGTCTAACATTAGTGTCTGATGTCAACAAATCCTCTTCTGAAACAGACACATTCCAAAAATTTGCAGAAAGCCGTCTAAGAACAGTGAAGCTCTTATAATTATAAAGGGGACGTTATTAAAGAGGATTAAAGCAGATTTTCACGTCTTATTAAAATAAATGACTTAATAAAGTGGGCTGGCTTTAATTACATCAAACTAACGTTAGGTTAAATTTAACTGGTTTTGTGTTTGTTCTCAAACTGGATCAAAGCCTCGTGACGTTCAGATGCGAATCCTAATAATGATCACAAACGGGGGTTAGTTAGAGCTGCCGTAAAAAAACGGAAATTAGAGAAGCAGATTGGAAAAGGAAAAACACGATGAGGGGAAACGAAGAAAAATAATACAGCAGAGGTGGAAAAAAAGACGGGGGATGAACGATGGTTGTGTTAGTGGTGAGGTCCTGTGTGGGTCTCTCTTTACCAGCATGGTGGCTGTCTGCTCCAGGAGAGAGGGCCTTCCTGCCCCGCAGCCCAGCGCCAGGGGCAGCGGGTACTGAGTGGAGACGGGCATGCCCGCTGCTTGCGGGTGCAACGTGGCAACCATCAGAGGAGTGCAGGAGCCCTGTGGACGGGGATTCACCAAAAGGAATCCGGGGGAGGGGAGGGGTGTTAGATACAATGGTGCTTGAGATACAGACACAAAGACGTAATGGACCGTTTACAGCTCGGCTCTCTGCAGGGTCTCCATCTCGCCCACCCTGCCACCGCTGGTCTTTATCAAATCAGACATTCAACCAGAGGAACGAGGGCTAAGTGTATGTGGACATGCATACACACACACACACACACACCTGGGTAAGCATGCCGGGTTGAATCTGGAGAGGCTGCGTGTTTTGGCTCTGCTGCACCACAGGAACACCGTTCTCCATTCTGACCGGGTAGCTGGACGTCTTGTTAGAAGATGAAAGTCCTACAGAATGAAGATGCACATGTTAAGCAAACCTTCACACACACACACACACACACACACTTTAATGGACCTACCCTGAATGGCAGTAGGTGGGCAGACGATGAGGGTTTGCTGAAAAGGTTCGTTCTGGGTGCACAGCTGGGGTGGTCGACTCTGCAGGGGTATACTGGGCTGAGCCAGGCCTGGGATGTTTATGGTGGCCTGTTGATAAAGAGCTGGTTGGTAGTTGAGCAGAGGGACTGCGCCAGCAGCTGAAGGAACCTGATAACGTAAAGACCTTATGAATAATACGCCATGGAACAGAGTGGAACTAAAGGGTTCCCCAGGTGAGTCCTACCTGATTGTTCTGGTTCAGCTGACTGCTGAAGGTCACCGTCAGGTTTCCTGCAGTACCGGGAACAGCGTTAGCAGCAAAGAGGGACTTTCCACTGTCGTAGTTACTGCTTCTCCTCTTACACAGCTCCATGTTTTGAAAGCATGACTTCACACTGAAACAAAAAAAGAGACACATAAGATTACCCATGGTGCTTTCTCCCTAATCCCAACGTACCCCAAAGCACGAGCCTGTACGGATCAAAACTGCACTCCTCAACCATTCAACTCAGCTCAGGATACATGTTCTTACTGAGAGCTGTGAGGGAAGTCCAGCAGGTGGGTCATGGTGACGAAGGGGTGTGCCAGGGTCTTATTGGGAGTGATCCTTTTGTCGGCATCAAGCCGCAGCATCCGCTTCAACAAGTCAATAAACTCCCGCCGGTCGGCCTTCTCCGCCAGCATGTCTGTGCCATCGAGGTGAGAGGACAGGTTGACCTGAAATGAGCGCCAGCAAGTATGAGAACAGGACTCACGTGATGAACGAACACATCTGTGGGATGTCCAGTTTAAATACCTGCATCATGTCATCCAGACAATTGAAGATGTATTTGCGCGCTTCTTTGGATTTAATGCCCATTTCAGCCTCGTGCTCTGATGGGGTCTGTCAACGTAAATGACAATAATCAGCTTCAGATCAGATTTTCAGCCTTTTCAACTAAAGATGGACGTCTACCAAATAAGCCCCTCATTCACATCCATCCCACCTTAAGCCTCCAGAGTGGATAGCTGGAGTCAGGCCCTCTGTGGAAGAAGCGGCTGGTCTTTGTTCCGGCGCTGAGAAGATACTCCGCTGGTAAACCCTGGGTCTGAGAAATGTAACGGATCTACAGGAATCAAAAAAAAAACAAAAAACACAGCAGCTTTTAGTCAAATCCAATCAAACAGATTAAAGGCGGGGGGAGTAATCCATCCACGGAGCGCCTCATCTGACCTGGTCGTATTCAGATGCACCGGGATACAGCGGCCAGCCGAGGAAGAGCTCGGCAATCACACAGCCCAGAGACCACATGTCGATGGCTTCACAGAACGGCAGGCCGAGGATGATCTCAGGAGCTCTGCAGACGTCAACGCATTCACAACATGATTTCATATTTATTTTCAGTCCTTCAGTTCAAAAAGGCAATGTACTCAGTGGAGGACGTGGAGCAGCACATCGGTCACTCAGCCGGTAAATCAGACTTTACCTGTAGTATCGAGACTGCAGGTAGGTGGAACACACAGCCTTTGAGACGTGACTGGCCGAGCCGAAGTCGATCACCTTCACCCTGTACGGCTGCCTGGCGGGGTCCACCAGCATGATGTTCTCGGGTTTGAGGTCAGCGTGGATCAGGCCCAGGCTCTTCAGCTTCATGAGGGCCGTGGCTACCTGCTGCAGGATGGGCCGGATGTGGCGCAGGGGCAGCGGGCTGAACTTGCTGTGCTTCAGGAAGTCGTACAGGTTCTGCTCCAGCATCTCAAACACCAGGCAGGTGTGGCCCTTGTGTTGGAAGCACTCGTACGAGCGCACAAAATTGAACTCGTCAGCGTTCTCAGCACTCAACCGGTTTAGGATGCTCACCTGAGAATGAGGGAGAGAGAGAGAGATCTTAATACCACTAAATACTACCATTAAATAATCAGACTGATGACATCAGCAGAACGAGTTTGTATAATCCTAACCTCTATCTGGCCCTGGCGTGCGTACGAGGGATGGTTCTTGAGTATCTTGATAGCCACGATTTCATTGGTGCCCCTTTTCCAACACTTGGCCACCTGGCCGAACGTGCCCCGTCCCAGGAACTCTAGGACCTCGTAACTGGTGGACACAGAGCAGAGGATCTCGTGCTGGACCAGCTGGTAGTCCCCTTCACAGTTGGAGCTGCTGCTTTTTGTGGTCGGCGCCGAGTGGGGGATGGACTGCGCCGCGGTGCCGACGGCGGCCGCACGGCCCGAGAAGGCGGGCGCCGACAACTCCTCAAGGATCTGCACGCTCCCGCTGCTGCTGCCCCCTCCCGCCGAGCGCTCCACCTCCTCGTTCTTGCGCTTCAGGCCGTACCTCTGGGTGCGGCCGGCGTGGGGGTCCGAGGCCTGCACGTTGTGGGACACCTGCCTCGCCTGGGCATGGCTGCCCGTGCTGTCGGCCGCGCGCACCACCACCTGGCAGCGGGAGGCGGGTGGGAAGACCAGGCCCGAGGTGCTGAAGTTGAGGGCGGGGGCAGGGTTAAAGCTGTAGGTGCCGTAGGCCTCCGCATCCCATGCACAGCTCTCCACCTTCATCTTCTTCACCCGGCAGAAGGCACTGGAAGACACGGACGGTGGGGAGAAGACCTGCAGCTGAGAAGCCATGCCTGGGAACAGAGCAGAACCTGTTCATCTGATTCTTCACATCTGACTCTGAGTTGAAGCAACAGAACACAATCTGGGTGCTGGTCTCGAACCCCGTTGGCTACAGGGATAATTTTGGTAACTCATTACTGACAAAATGATTTACAGGAGTCAGCACGCACAGCTACAGGTCTGAACAAAGTCTTGTTAAAGCTCGGTGTCCCAATACATGTCTATATGGGGTACATGCTGTAATATGAAGAGTGAAAGGTACAGAACTAATTCAACCCGACAGTCAGCACGGTTTACAGCAAAACATTTCCTCATGTCGTCAAGAACGGACAAAGCTCTCAGCTAACTGTAAAACCCGCTGACGCAACTCTGCATCAAACAAGAACCCTGACGGAAACACAGAACCGTCTCGCAGACTTGACCCCCATTCAGCGTTAGCACAACCTGCATCTGGAAAACTTCCCGTTCTGGGAAAACAGAGCGGCTTTCGGAAAGTCCTGTTTATTCTCTCATTACAGATCATTTCCAAGCAATCCAGATTCCTTCCTCGCACAAATAAAGGTGTGATCGGTGACAGATTACAGTCACCAGAGCAGGAGCACTAGTTTTTTTTTTTATTCAGTTCCACAGACATCCAATGCTTTCCAACCAGCTGCGTCGGTAAGCATGGTTCCACAATTAACACACAGCTTCAATCGTCTGATCGGGTCACAAAGGCCCGGTCCTGCAGATCCATTCTGTAGAACATCAGAAAACATATCTGGACTAAAGTGCTTACTCAGCTGTTATCTGAGGCCTATCCCGGCCGGGCCACTGTAATGCCCTCCACGGTGGATCTGAATCTTTTTAACGACTCACTTGTGTTGATCCTTTATTTGAAAGTTGATTTGGATAAAACACTAAATAGCGAAGCGTAAACGCATGACATGCCGCACTGTTGACATTCTAACCGCAGTTCCTGATTTTGTAACGTGCGGTGTGACAGAACACGCCGTCCTCGACGTGCTGCAGCAGGAACGACGATTGAGATAAAGAACATTCTCAAAATTAAAGTTTCATTTAAACAGAAGCTGCAACACATCCTCATCCACCCGTCCTCGTCCACTCAGTAACGATCGGTCAATGAATTATTTGCAGTCTGGCAGCAGCACCACCATGTCAGCGTGTCTGCAATACTGAGAATCATCCACCACCCGAATAATCCCTGCTCTGTGGGTCCTGATCACCAAAGAACAGAGGAAAGGGAACTGAGAGTCTGTAGAGGAACAGATGGACTACAGAATGGAACTGTAGAACTACAAACCCCATCGGTCTGATCAGAGGAGCTGATACAGTGAAGACTGAGAGTAAACAAGGGGCTGTATCTTATAAAGTGGCCACCAAGTGAAGTACAGTAGTACTAATCAGTAGTACTAATCAGTAGTACTAATCAGCAGTACTAATCAGCAGTACTGTAACTAATAATAATAAAAACAGACCGAGCTCATCAACACCAACAACTCTTTACAAACACGTAATACATTCATATAAATATATAACTCAAATATAAAGAGATAAGGGACCAGGGCAGTATGAGTAAAGTATGGTGCAGTATAAGGCAGTATTACTCAAGTATGGTGCGGTATAAGTGAAGTATGGTGCAGTATAAGTGAAGTATGGTGCAGTATAAGTGAAGTATTACTCAAGTATAGTGCAGTGTAGGACAGTATGAGTGAAGTATAGGGCAATATGAGTCAGTATGAGTCAAGCATGGTGCAATATAGGGCAGTAAGAGTGAAGTGGTGCAGTGTAGGGCAGTATAAGTGAATAATAGTGCAGTATAGGGCAGCAAGAGTAAAGTATAGGGCAATATGAGTCAGTATAGGGCAGTAAGAGTCAAGTATGGTGCAGTATAGGGCAGTAAGAGTCAAGTATAGGGCTGTATAAGTGGAGTATGGTGCAGTATAGGGCAGTAAGAGTCAAGTATGGTGCAGTATAGGGCAGTATGGTGCAGTGTAGGGCAGTATGAGTGAAGTGTGGTGCAGTGTAGGGCAGTATGAGTGGAGTGTGGTGCAGTGTGGGGCAGTATGAGTGGAGTGTGGTGCAGTGTAGGGCAGTATGGGGCAGTATGAGTGGAGTGTGGTGCAGTGTGGGGCAGTATGAGTGGAGTGTGGTGCAGTGTAGGGCAGTATGAGTGGAGTGTGGTGCAGTGTAGGGCAGTATGGGGCAGTATGAGTGGAGTGTGGTGCAGTGTAGGGCAGCCCCCCCCCCCCCCCCCCCCCCCCCCCCCCCCCCCCCCCCCCCCCCCCCCCCCCCCCCCCCCCCCCCCCCCCCCCCCCCCCCCCCCCCCCCCCCCCCCCCAAGCGTTTAGATGAAAGGCGGGATGAACGCGTCGGTCGTCGGTCGTCGGTTGTCGGTCGTCGGTCGTACCTGAGTCCGATGGCGCAGCGGTGCGGAGCTGGAGAGCCGCGGATGTCGGATTAGGCCTTCATTGTTAGACGGCTTTCAACGTTCCGCCGGCAGCCTGAAAAACACCCCGAGATCAAACGAAGCCGCCGCTAAACCCGCCGCCGCGGCGTCCCCGCCACCATCCGGCCGAGTTTTCCCAAAAACGGAGAGTAAATTCGATTAAAGGCCGTCTGTCTCACCGAAACATCGGCATTCCGATTATCAGCTGCTCAGGCTTCCTGCACCCCCCCTCCCTGTCCTCAGCGAGCACTGCGCATGCGCACAGCACTTCCCCAACACGTTTCAGCCAGTCTTCCTTTACGAAGATACAATAGGAATCATACACACGCGTTTTATATTATAGATCTTTAACAATATTCAGATTTATTACGTTTTATACGCTCGAATATGTCTAATAATGACGATAAATACTTAACATGAGCACACAGTACCACTCTGAAGGTCACAGTTTCACACAATCACTCAGTTCTTCCATTAAGTTTATAGATCAGCTGCCATGTGTTCTGTAGAACTGGAATCGTTTTAAGATGATTATAAACATAATCAACGTTCTAACCATGATCCTGCACAGTACATTAGAAACCACATGCACAGAACAATATATATATATATTGTTCCTAACCCTAAATATATATATACAGTTGTATATTATTATATTTCACATATCTATATACTGTATTTCGGGTGGCACGGTGGCTTAGTGGTTAGCATGTTCTCCTCTCAGCACTAGGGATTCCCGGTTCGAATCCCCATCTGGGTGGAGTTTCCATGTCCTCCCCGTGTCTGCGTGGGCTTCCACCGGGTTCTCCGGTTTCCTCCCACAGTCCAAAAACATGGATCAAGTTAATTGAATTCTGAAAATTGCCCCTGTAGAGTGTGTCTGTGTGAGTGAGTGTGTTCCCAGCGATGGATTGGCGCCCTGTCCTGGGTGTATCTGCCCAGCGCCCGAGATGTTCTCCCCTGGATGGGCATGGGGAACCCCACCGCGACCCTAATAGAGGATAAGCGGAAGATAATGAATAATGAATGATATATATATATATTGTTCCTAACCCTAAATATATATACACAGTTGTATATTATTATATTTCACATATCTATACTGTATTTGGGGCGGCACGGTGGCTTAGTGGTTTAGCACGTTCGCCTCTCAGCTCTAGGGATTCCCGGTTCGAATCCCCACCTGGGTGGAGCTTCCATGTCCTCCCCGTGTCTGCGTGGGTTTCCACCGGGTTCTCCGGTTTCCTCCCACAGTCCAAAAACATGGATCAAGTTAATTGAATTCTCAAAATTGCCCCCTATAGAGTGTGTTTGTGTGAGTGTGTGCCCAGCGATGGATTGGCGCCCTGTCCTGGGTGTATCTGCCCAGCGCCCGAGACGCTCTCCCCTGGATGGGCATGGGGAACCCCACCGCGACCCTAGTAGAGGATAAAGCGGGAGATAATGAATGAATTACTGTATTTTTTTAAAAATCTCATTTTCTTTTTTAAAATTTAAATTATAACTTTAAAATAACAGGGTAATCAGTGACCGTGACCCATAATTTTATCTCATGTACCACATGTGATATTAATGATAATAAAATTTTCTTGAATCTTGAACAAGAACCTGATGAATACAGCCGTGATAGCTTTTAAATACTGTCATGTAAAGGGTTAGACTACATTTCTCACATATTTTATTAAGTCATCCAAGAATGTGTTAACTCTGGAAAAGACTAAGAACTTATCTTTTATTTGCAGACAATTTGCTTCTGTGGCATCACAAGGACTCCACCCAACAATGTCTGGATGAGAGGGGGAGGTCCTCATTTCTGTGGGCCCATTGGTGCCTGTCAAAACCAGACCTTTATTCTGTTCTCTTTCTATAGTCCCCAAATGCAATAAGATGTAGACATTCTTGTAATTACACCTTTATATTTTCAGATTTACTTTTGCACTTGTTAGTTTTTAAAACGTGACACTGATGTTGCTTTAAACACACAACCCTGATCTATGTATAGTCATCTAAGCAGCTTGGAGCTGTGTCTCTGTCACTAATCTCGCCACCTGGGAGACTTGTATCTGCAGACATATACAGTCAGTCAGTCATAGTGCAAAAATACCATACATTTTTTTTTAAATGAATAAGGTAATGATAAAGTTTTTCTTGTAATAACATTGTAACATGTCCTGATTGATACTTTAGTGCGTATGGTTTATTCCTTAATTTCAAAATTAAGCCAATACAAAATTGGAAACATTTTTTATTAAACCCAAATTTTCAGGATTCCATCCCTATTTTAATACACCGGAACATTTCTGTGGAATTTGTAAGTTCTGGTGACCTGTTCAGCAGTGAGGCTGCGAGACTGGCTCCAGCACTCAGCGCTCCTGCAGGTACAAGGGATCGATGTCCGAATGCTTTTTCCATGTCGCTTTTGTCCAGCCATCTGTAACCTGTAACGGATCTCTGAATATCTCTGAAACACCTGGAACACTTTTCTTCGGTGCCATTCGGGGTCCCTCGAATACCAGATTTTTAATATTTGCCCATAATGGTTGCTCCTTCTTTATAATCCAGTTTGTTTCTTAAACATATAAACTGAAACTGATCTGTTGTGATCAGAAAAGATGCAGTTTTTCAATCCAAGTATTAGAACTTTTTAATAAACCACTTCCACAATGAGTGAAGGAATGATGTCTAATGCTGCCTCCTACCAAAACCGACTAAATATGAGATTTAACAGAAGTTAATATCTGATTAATGTAAATTATAATGAGTATGCTCCACCTTCCATAGCGTTGCAGCTACTCTCACTGGCCACTTTATTAGGTACACCCCTTGTTTCCACTCTCAGTGTCCATGCTCTGTAATGGAGAATGAGTGCAGGTACGTGGAGGTGTATCTAATAAAGACTGAGGATGATTATACCAGGAAAAAATTAAATACTTACCAAGAGTTAGAATGACCACTCGGCCCCGAGTAAAGAAACTTAACCGAAAGCAAAGCAAACATTTGTTGTTTACAGTGTTTCTTTGTCAACCGAGCTAATGAAGGAGACACAAATGCTTCATTACCACAGACATAAAAGAGCATACAGATCAAATAAAGATGAGGGCATTAACCCCCCTCCCCCACACACACTGGTCCAGTCCTCCAACGACGTATATGCCGGGGTATCTGTGTATGAGAGTAATATTCCTCATGTGTAATTGGGTGGAGGCCACGACAGAGTCCCTGAACTCATCTGAAAATGCTGATCAGACACTAAGGTCTCCCGCTGCACACTGCTGTCACACACACCCTGCTATTCCTCTGCCCCCCAGAAGAGGGGCTGCTTCTCAGCATCTCAGAGCAAAGAGTGGGGGCTCATTTTAACAACATGACCTCCCCCACCCCAGGATGTGGCGTCGGACTGAATGGCTCCTCGTTATTCCTGTGTTATGCTCCGCAGTACGTACTTTACCGTGTATGCGAACGCGGCAAATCCGACAATTACGAAAAAATTGGCAAGAGCGCCGCCTAGGAGTCCGTGATTGCGCTGATGAGGCTGTTGGACAGCGAGATGCTGGGGAGCTGCCGCTCCCAAAGGCACGTGCCCGTTCAGCGCTGGCAGCCCGTAATGACCCTGTTCTCCATCTGGCACCACATCTGGCAGGGGGAGAGTCTGCGGTCGGGACTGGAGTTCCTCCCGAGCTCGCTGCTTCTGCTTGATCTCCTGCAGAGGTGGAATCAGAGCCGGAATTAAACCTTCGATGACCCAGAGTCTTGTTGGGGTCATTTAAAGATGGTGAAATGGTTAGATGGTCCCACAGCACTCCATTTTGTTGACTCACCTCAACAACGTCCGGAAAGAGTTCACAGAATATTTTGTCTTTCAGGTTAAAAGCCAGGCTTTGTGCAGAGAGCTGTCTTTTCTGAATGAAGACAGAGACAAACCCATCTGAATCTGATTCCTCACTTATTAAAAGCTGCTCTTAATCAGGAAACTTACCGTGTAATCCGATGTCTCTATGCTTCCCAGGGTGGGACCCTTCTCCACCATGAAACTCAGCAGCCCTGTGAGGATGGTGGACACGGACCAGGCCGGGTTCCACGTGTCCGGGTGGAAGTCAGTGATCGAGAGGCATAACCTGGGTGACAGAAACACCAGATGAGTACTTTATCATTTCACTTGGTATTAATTCCCCCAGTAACTGATGTTTATACCAATGAGAATAAAAAAACTGCAAAAGCAAGGTTTTGTTTTAATCATCCGTACCTTGTGTTGCACTTGAATCTCCCGTTGGGTGTAATCATATAAATACTAGGTGGTTTAAAAGGAAATTCTCGAGGAAATACCAGTTTACCATGATAGTATCCTCCTTCAGTGAACAGAAGATAAGCACAAGTTAGTATTTCTGTTAAATCAGTAAGAGGTTCTGAAGACTTTATACACTTATTTAACCACTTTATCAGGATCAACTCAGCCACCACCCTCATAACACCTGCTCTGTGGAGGTCCTGATCAGAGGACAGAGTAAAGGGGTGTAACAAAGTAGGGAGAGTAACTGATGGACTGTAACTGTGGAACTAAAGTCCATCTGTGTGGTATAACCTGGTTAAAGGAATAGAAAGCTGTACCTAATAAAGTGGCCGACAAGTAAATAAATGTATTCTCAGTCTTACTGATATGTGATAAAGAGAACAAAGGTGAAACCTAAAGACAGAATGTACCTTCATATGGGGTTTTCTCAGGTCCCCGAACGACATAATGCCTGAATGAGAAGACAAATCAAAGACAAAATAAATCTTACACAATTAAAATACACCGTATTGTTGCTTATTATTGTTCATGGTATTATTTATATTTATATAATAACAAGCTAAATGTCTGGACTATGTCATGTATTTGCATGTTTAAAAACACCAAAAGTCCTTTGGTTAGATGTTGGGAGACGTGTAGGCTTCCGGTTGCATTACCATTCTAATATATTAGCAGGCAGAGGCTCAGCGCAGATGTAAGGCACGGGGTCTTTCTTAATTCTGAGATAATCCTGTTTTAATCTCTGCGTTGCTGTCGTCGGTGCTCTCTTATTTCCGGTGCTGTTCATCTGAAATGAGAATGTCCTTGGATTAACGTAAAGACACGATCTGCAAATCACTCTGATTATCGTCTATAATGACATTCTGATGTTTTCTGTTGTAATATTGCGCATGGCACCTTCATGCTTCCTCCACGGCATTGTCATCAGTATGAACCGCCACCGCAGGCAAAGCAACCTTCCCTGTGTACAAGCAACCACATCATTCATTCATTCATCCATCCATTATCTTCCAGGGGGGGGGGGGTTCCCCATGCCCATCCAGGGGAGAACGTTTCAGGCGCTGGGCAGATACACCCGAGACCGGGCGTCAATCTATCACTGGACACACACTCACTCACACACACACACACACTCTATATGGGGCAATTTTGAGAATTCAATTGACTTGATCCATGTTTTTGGACTGTGGGAGGAAACCGGAGAACCCAGAGGAAACCCACACAGACACGGGGAGAACATGGAAACTCCACCCAGATGGGGATTCCAACCGGGAATCCCTAGTGCTGAGAGGAGAACATGCTAAACCACATCATATTAATATTATTCATTAATTTTCTTCTGCCTCTACTAGGATTGTGGTGGGGGTGGTTTGGGGGAGCGGTCACGTCCAAGGTAAAACCTTTTGGGCGCTGGGTAGATACACCCAGGACAGGGTGCCAATCTATCGCTGGGCACATTCAATCACACACATGCTATATGGGGCAATTTGGAGCATTCGATTCACCTTGAAGCCATCTTTTTTAAACTGTGGAAGGAAACTAGAGAAACTCAGACGGACACGGGGAGAACATGCAAACCTCACACAGATTGGGATTCAAACCTGAAAGCCACAGCGCTGTGAGGAGAACATGCTAATCACGAAACCACTGTGTTGTGTCCCAAATCGCATAACAAGTACTTAACGTGGCGCATGGATTCGGGGGAGGCGGTTAACGGAGTGCACACTACGCAGGGAGGCAGGGTGCAATTTGGGACGCAGCCCAACACCGCTGAGGTTCCGTCCATACAACATTCCTGTTTTAAATCGATTGTGTGTGAGCGTTATGTAGAATTATGGCGGTATCATATTTGCTCTTTGATGTTGGAATTAATTGGTAGTCGCTTTCTAACTTTGTGCGCCTCGTTTAGTTACCTGTTAGCATCGGGTTAGCCACATATGCTAACGTACTCCGGTATCTCATTAATAGTGTGTTATTAAATGTAAGTCTTTGATAAGCGTTGCTGCAGCTCCGTACCTCTTAAAGCAGGTCCTGTGGATGAAGTTTATTCGCCAGCTGACAGCCGTTGGTTTGTCGCAGACTTCCACACAGCCGCCTCAGTATTTACATCACGCCCCTGTCAGCCGATTGGGGTTTTTTCCCCCAATCTTTTTCCGACAAACCCCGCCTTCTGAAAAATGACTGGATCAGACTTCCAAATCTGTATTGCGATTGGACAGGTGCGCTGTCAATGCACACCACCAGCCAATCACAGAGTAACGGCGTCGAAAACGGGTGTACATTCGGAGAGAGGAGTTTCTAGAAAGCGAACGTTAACGTGAGAATTCGCTCACTCGAGTGAATGGGGCCAGACGTGACGTCACAACCCGCTACTCCACCGGTACAATTAACATCTCCATTAAAATTAAAAAGTTCATTCATTCATTATCTCCCGCTTTATCCTCTATTAGGGTCGCGGGGGTTTCCCCATGCCCATCCAGGGGAGAACGTTTTGGGCGCTGGGCAGATAGACCCAGGACAGGGGGGCAATCTATCACTGGACATACACTCACTCACGCATACACACTCTATATGGGGCAATTTAGAGAATTCAATTGACTTGATCCATGTTTTTGGACTGTGGGAGCAAAACGGAGAACCCGGAGGAAACCCTAGAGCTGAGAGGAGAACATGCTAAACCACTAAGCCACCGTGCCGCCCATTGTAAAGTTTACTATTTACTAAATTTATATGTTCATGGTTTTACAACATGGCACGGTGGCTTAGTGGTTTAGCATGTTCTCCTCTCAGCTCTAGGGATTCCCGGTTCGAATCCCCATCTGGGTGGAGCTTCCATGTTCTCCCCGTGTCAGCGTGGGTTTCCTCCGGGTTCTCCGGTTTCCTCCCACAGTCCAAAAACATGGATCAAGTCAATCGAATGCTTCAAATTGCCCCATATAGAGTGTGTGTGTCCAGTGATAGATTGGCGTCCTGTCCAGTCAATTGAATTCTCTAAATTGCCCCATATAGAGTGTGTATGCGTGAGTGAGTGTATGTCCAGTGATAGATTGCCCCCGTCCTGGGTGTATCTGCCCAGCGCCCAAAACTTTCTCCCCTGGATGGGCATGGGGAACCCCCCCCCGACCCTAATAGAGGATAAAGTGGAAGATAATGGATGGATTGTTTTACAACAAACTGAATGTATTGTAATGTAATAAAAGTGGGCAGTTGTTTAAATGCAGTGTGAGATTATTTTGCAATGAGATTGTGAACATCGTTTTCTAAATACTGAAGATGGTTCACTGTAAAAAGTTTTATTGACAATAAATCAAACCAGGGTCACACATCGTCTGCGGTGAAAACACTGAAGTATGACATTTTATACATTTTGCTGAATTATTAAAAGAAAAAGTTATGTTTTAAATGCACACAATTATATCTGTGTATGTAAATTAAGCAAAAATGTGCAATAACGAGCATTTGGTTGTTTACTGTAGACAATATTTTCCGATTGTCAAGAAAATCATGTTATTTGACAGATTCATGTACATAATATACACTATAAAGGCAAAAATATTGGGACAAACCACTTACACTTAAACCCATATTCATTGTATGCAAAAAACAGTTTGGTGTTGAAGAACTTGACTGACACACAGTAACCTGGGCCAACTTTTTAAAGCGTCTGTAGATGTCCCATTACTTGTGTCCATGTGCAAACATCTTGCATAGAATAAATACCTACATTAATATAACATTAATGATACGTTACATTCAGCCCCATCACCTGGGTCCAGCGAGGCCCAGCACATGTCCAAATGCACTACAGAACTTTATGACATCAGACGGTCCACCTGAATCAAATCTGTGCTTTCAATGTTAGAGATAAACACAGAACGGGACCGATGAATTACACATGGATTTTATTTTCCTCATGTGCAGCCAGGTTGATTTGACCCTAAAATCTGGGAGGCTTGAGTCGAGGTGAGGATTCTCCGTCGCTCACATTTTTTGGGCTCGTCTGAAGCCATGAGCGGAAACTTCCGAATGATGTCAGCGAGCGCGAAGACAGCTAAAACAGAACGAGGAGTTAGTACAGAGACCGTTGATTCAACGTCCCTCTGGAGAAGGTTGATTAGAAAACTGTGTAAATGAAGAGGCATGTGCAAGGTGAATACATTATAGTTTTACAAAAAGCTTAATGAAAACACAATAACCACCCGACAGAAACCCAAACCCAGTGTAACCCTGATTAAGATCACTCACTCGGTCCTTCTGCTTTACTCTCCAAAAGCTCTGAGGAATACTGCCTTCTAAAAACGAGAACAACAGTGGAGAGTAAGTTATTAAAAAAAAAAATTGGTTTAGACCAAGAATTACGGCAAGTTTCACCCTCTGTAGAGAGCGAGTTCTTATATGTTATTATAGCCGTCTGACCGCTGGGCAACATTAACACAATCATCATTTGAAAACCAGCCGTATAATAATCGTTATTAATCAGGGCACTGTGCATGGCATCTTCTAATCCCAGGCTACAGTCAGATGGTGGTTGTGGTTGATGGTCTGTCGTCAGTATTACAGTGAGTGTATGATGTCGATCTGAGTAGCGACCGCAGTGCAAAGGAGAAGAAAAGGCAAAGTTCAGAAATGTAGGAGTTTCAGTAGAATCAGATTTATTTTCTCGGCACTTTCATAGACAATAGGATGTGAATAATTAAAGACAGATGCACAAGGACGAGTGGAAGGGACTTGCAGACAGACAGGAGACAGAGCACAAGCAGAAAACAGGATTCTGTACAGAACAAAAGCATCACATCAGACCCACAGACGAACCACCCACGAGCTCAGCGTTCTCATCCGAAAAGAAAAGAGCTTCACGGAATTTAACGTTCTATTCTTTAAAGTAAACGCTGATGCAGCTTGACCTCGTCTCATCACCGCGACCTCCCGCCTCCACTGATGCACTGACGGACTGAGCCTCAGCCTCCTGGTGCTTTGTGTCAGTGGCTTAGCTGCCCTTAGGTGTCCACAGTGACGGGGTTAGAACCAGCTCAGTCTGTTCCTCGTCATTAAGTCAGTTTCATAATGAAATTCTCCTCTTTCATAATTCATAAACATTTCCTATTTCACAGAAGACTAAGCTTTTCGATTATTTCACGTTATTAAAATGGCACCTTTCAGATTTCCTTATTTTTTTAATATAACCTCCAAAGTATTAGGACATCTGTGTAATGTGTAGATATCCCAAAACTTCAGAGCCTATAGTCCACTTCCAATATGGAATATCATAATTAATTATCATTTAAACAACATGCTGCTGATGCACAAAGAACAAAATGGCATGGAGATAAAATGTCTCTTGGACAGTGCACCCGGTCAGAACGAGTACCCCCCCCCCCCCCCCCCCGGTTCACCAACCCCACAGACCAAACGCATCGTGCACCGTGGGTCACGGCGACCCCTCAACTGTCCGTCATCCTAACAAAGACAGAGCACGGATGTAGGTCATGACCCGAGTCCAGCCGCCTCAATTCAGCATCACTGCACACTGAGCCTGGCTCAACAGCGACCCCTAGCACTCATCTATGGTAAGGCAGATAAACTCCTGAATGCATTTCCTGTACTGCTGCTCAGTGGGACTGCTGCCGGGGTATTGACCTGGTTGGCCGAGGGGGCCGTCTGCTTCACGCATTTCCTCGTTCATCCGAGCCAATCGCAACCTAGAGGTCAAAAGGGGAAGGTCAACATGGTCACCATCTTATTATTATCGTATTGTATTGTGTTGTATGAAGGTGTGCTGGAGCTTACAGCGTCACAATATCTGCATTGGCCATCTGCACGGCGATGCTCAAAGGGTCCTGCCCGTCTGCGTCCACCTCCATTTGAGACGCCCCACGCTTTAGGAACAGACACACCTGCCTGTGGACCGGGACAGAACCAGATCTTAACCCCAATGACGCCCCAGTCGGCGGACTTCAATTCATCAGAACAGAGGGAACATGATTTCATTTCTTTGTCCATCCATCCATTATCTTCATCTTTAGGGTTGGGGGGGGGGGGGGGTCCCCATGCCCATCCAGGGAAGAATGTTTCGGGCGCTGGGCAGATACACCCAGGACAGGGTGGCAATCTATTGCTGGACACACACACTCTATATGGGGCAATTTGGAGAACTCAATTGACTTGATCCATGTTTTTGGACTGTGGGAGGAAACCGGAGAACCCGGAGGAAACCCACACGGACACGGGGAGAACATGGAAACTCCACCCAGATTGGGATTCGATCCGTGAATCCCTAGCGCTGAGAGGAGAACATGCTAAACCACTAAGCCACCGTGCCGCCCTTCATTTCTTTGTGATTCTGTTAAAATCATTTTTTAACGTGGGATTAACAGCAGAAGCCTTAACAACACTGTACGATTTTTTTTTACCCTGTGTGACCTAAAGAGGTGGCATGGTGGAGGGGACCCCGTCTTCTCCCGTCCCGCTGATTGACGTCGGCCCCGTTCTGCAGCAGGAACTCACAAGCAATCAATGAACCCTAAGATACGGAGTGAGAACACACACATAAGCGTCACCCTGTATGCAGCTCCCTGTGATGCCTGATGGAGGGGGAGCAGTGTTGTGGAGGGTTCTAACAGAGTGGACACTGAGCGTCTCACCCCCAGCACAGCCTGAATTAATGGGTTTTTGCCCTCGTCCTCGTCATTAATGTGATTGACGTCTGCGCCGTGAGCCAACGCTTCAGCCATGACGGGAACGTTGTGGGATCGTGACGCCTTATGAAGCAGTGCTCCAGGATGCAGCTCCCGCACATCCTCTGAATCGGATGCCTCCACCTCCACCTCACCGCTGGACTCCTCAGAGTCCTCACACTCTGCAACGACACGAGCTCAGCGTTATTTCTTTAAAACAACACTGCACTGCTGTTTATAAAAATAAAACCTGTGCGTGGCTTTACCTTCCTCTGTGACACTGTTCACCACCGACACCAGGACGTCGGTGCTGCCGTCTGTGCTGCCCCCAAGACCACTGTCACTGCTGAGACCTGCGGGACCAAACAGCGCCACGCCACGGACACGTCACTCATCCCTCCCAAACCTCACTGTCATCCACACAGCTACCTACAGGGGGGGGGGGGGGTGTTCCCCATGCCCATCCAGGGGAGAACGTTTCGGGCGCTGGGCAGATACACCAAGGACGGGGCGCCAATCCATCGCTGGGCACACACACACTCACACACACACTCTATATGGGGCAATTTGGAGAATTCAATTGACTTGATCCATGTGTTTGGACTGTGGGAGGAAACCGGAGAACCCGGAGGAAACCCACGCGGACACAGGGAGGACATGAAAACTCCACCCAGATGGGGATTCGAAGTTGGGAAACCCTAGCGCCGAGAGGAGAACATGCTAAACCACTAAGCCCCCGTGCCGCCCCAGTACAGGAGTCCTTCATGGAATATTTTAAACAGGCGTTTGTTTCTGACGGTGTGTATTACAGTTCAACACTGCTGACATCACATTGCGTTGAGAACGGTGGGGCTGATCCACTCCACCGGGTTCAACATAGCGAGTGTGAACCGTCTGAATGTGATTCAGCTGTTGATTCTGAGGACACAGCTCGTCCCGGTCTGCGTGACCGCATGCTCTGATCTTTTTGAATCTTATCTCTTCGGTGACTTACTGCGGGATCCGGAGCCCGTGTCAAAGTAGGAGAAAAGTGAGTCCAGTTCATCAGGGCAGAATAGCGATTCCCTGCGAAACTTGGCTGCTGCTGCTATAAAAAAAAAAGATTGAAATAAAGTGAACAACCAGATCAAAGAGACACACATCAGATATTCCACAGCAGCACACAAAGCAGGAGCCACCAGGTTAGTTTGGTTTGAAAGAATTTAATCTAACAGAACGGAGTGAGGTATTATAACATGGTGTAAATATGTTTATTAAAGGTTTATAGTACCTGTGGGGGCACCGTGGCTTAGTGGTTTAGCATGTTCTCCTCTCAGCACTAGGGATTCCCGGTTCGAATCCCCATCTGGGTGGAGTTTCCATGTCCTCCCCGTGTCCGTGTGGGTTTCCTCCGGGTTCTCCGGTTTCCTCCCACAGTCCAAAAACATGGATCAAGTCAATTGAGTTCTCCAAATTGCCCAATATAGAGTGTGTCTCTGTGTGATTGAGTGTGTCCAGTGATAGATTGCCCCCTGTCCTGGGTGTATCTGCCCAGCGCCCTAAACGTTTTCCCCTGGATGGGCATGGGGAACCCCCCCCCCCCCCACAACCCTAATAGAGGATAAAGCAGAAGATAATGGATGAATGAATGAATAGTACCTGTGGAGAGGTTGCCGGGTGACAAGCTCCCCCCGTTGTGACGGGTTCTGGGTTTGGGGGTTTGGACGGAGCTGTTGGTCCTCCTGCACGGTTTAACACTCCAGCGATGAGATTTTCGGTTCCGCTGCATCAGCACCTCAGGGCCACACATTTTTTTCAGAAACTTCCTCTCCACATACTTAGCTTTGATCCAGGCCTCTTTCTCCTGCCTTCGAGGGAAACATGAGATCTAAGGGCTTTTAAACTTACAAAAAAACATTTTATGAAACAATTCAGTGAGACAGAGCATCGGGGTTCCGCAGGACGCCACGGAACCCGTCACCGTTCTGCACTTCATGAGGACGTTCAGGAGGCACTTTTATCCAAAGCAGCTAACACACATCTCAAATCGAAGTTGGGGGTCACGACTCAGGGGCAGTCAGGATTCGGGCCCCTGGAGCAACCTTCAGACCGATCTACACGTCCACTAAACAGCCAGCAGACGTTTCAGGGGACACAGAGATGTTCGTTTGTAAACCAACCGTGAGCTGCTGGGGCCAGGTTTCTTCAGACCTCGTTCTTCACAGGCACCTTCATAGATCTGATTGATCACGCTGTTCCCAAGTTCACACATCAGCTGGAACAGAGAAACAGAATGCTCTTTAGTACACAGACAACACAATGGAAACCAAATCTTGTCCCAGATCCGTCATCACAGTACACATTGTTTTTTTTCTCCATCTATAGGTTTTTCTGGCGGGTAAAGTCATTTCTTACCTTCATTAGTTCAGGTTCCCAGGAGTCCAGAGTTAATGAGCGCACCTTTGAGCAGTGAACCCCCAAACTCCTACACAGAGACCATAAGGACATGATGGGTCATTGGTATAAATCAGTCTTTTTTTTTAAGAGTAAGGAACCTGTAAGGAACCTGTGGATGCCGGAGCACTCGATGCATAGCAGGACCCCCAGGTTGATGCTGGCCCAGCGTGGCTCGGCCTGGCCGCAGTCACAGCACACTTCGTTTCCCGGCAGGGTCTGGACCCTCTGCAGGACGCTCTCCCCCTTCACACTCCTCTCTCGAGGCTCGATGGCGGAGTCCACGCTGCTGGTGGAGGGGGATGCCGTCCTGTCCAAGCGCTGGGGAGAGACAGGCAGTATGACGTCTGCAGGTTTAAGGTTTGATGTGCAGTGACCGACTCTGGTGTTTGCAGCAGGTTCACCTCGGTGTAGCTGTAATCAGAGATCTCTCTGTAGGCTGAAGCGATGCTGGCCTGAACCGCTTGAATCCACGACTGACGCAACTTTTCAGACTCGGCCTGCAGCATGCAGCTCCTGAAACATCAGGTGATGAGCATCAGTTACACAAAAACACACACAGACACAAACGCTAACCAACCGGAACTTACTTAGTAGGAGAAACCACTTCGAAGCAGAACCTCCTCTCGATGTCCTCAAAGGGTTTGACTGAACAGAGCTTTAAATCTTCCACAACGACCGTCAGACCGTCCTGCCAGGACAGAGACAAAGTTCACTCTGTGAATCAGCCATATGAAATCACTAGAACCCTACAGACTGTAACTGTGGAACTACAGAGTTCCTCTACGTGGGAAACGTAAGTGATAAGTGTAGAGATGAAAAGGTGAATCTAACGAATGTTCCGTCATTAATAAAGAACCAAAGGATTCTGATCGTCACCTTCAGTCTCTTCTGATAGACCAGCTGGCTGTTCTGTATGGAGAACCATCGCCTGGTTTCGGGAAGATCATTAAACAGGTTATTATTTTCATTTCCATCGGTTCCCATAGGAATGGCGTGTGAAGGTTTTCTGTAGTTTCACCTGTTCCACGTTTTGAAAGCATTCGTAGATCTCTTGAACAGATATCCCTCCATCACGATGCCATTCGGAGCGTCCACATTAAACTCCACCTTGGAATCATCACCGGTGTAGTCCTACAGGTCATGGAATAAATCATCAGGCAGTATAAATAAGTAGATAATTAATTTTTCATTTATTCATTATGTTCCGCTATGTCCTATATTAGGGTCGCGGGGGGGTTCCCCATGCCCATCCAGGGGAGAACGTCTCGGCACTGGGCAGATACACCCAGGACAGGGCGCCAATCGATCACTGGACACACACTCACTCACACACACACACATGCCGCCCGACAATTCATTTCATTTACACATTTAATTCATGTGGTTGAATTAAAAGCACTGCTGCATTTGCTTCCCATGTCATACTGGAAGCTGAGTGAAAGATCCTGAAACGAAGGTTCAGGTTTTAGAGGAAATAATGAGCTACCACTCGCTCCAAAAGCGAGATCCTTCACCCCGAGTGAGGGGCAGTGATCTGTATCACTCTGTAAGTCTGTACAGCACAGTCCGCCACATCTCAGCAAATCATGACATTCAAATGAATTAAATAACCTCGACCGTCTGCTGAACTCACCACACCACAATCCCTCCTCCACCACCTCCCGACAAGCTTCATCTGTAAAATGATCTTTTCCAGAAGCATCTGCAAATCCGGTTCTAAATCCAGATCCGTGTGCTTTTAATCTAGAGCGGCGGACTCTAAGGGAACCTCCCAGCAGCCCGGCGTTAGAGTGAATGACGCCTCGACCCTGTGTGTAGCGCTTACTTAACAGCCACCTGCCCCGGCGCCGCTTCCTCTGCTGCACTCTGCAGCTTAGTGTCCACACGATTAGCATACAGCTGTCCATCTCAGGGCCGCACTTGACCCGAGCGCAGACGTTATTTCAGAGCCACCAACAGCACCTCCACAGATTTATGAGCATCCCGGTGCGCCGCGATCCACCCTCGGCCGCACTTAAAATCTCTCTTGGTCTTGGAGGTGAGGAGGTGGGGTGGGGGTGGAGAGGGGACTCTGGTTTGGAATAGCCAGTCTCCATCTGTTTGGGAGTCCAGCAAACAATCCCTGCCTAATCAGGCGAACATTATTGCGAGCCCCACGTGCAGATGCTTTCACCCTGAAGCCCAGAGTCGGATACAAGAAAGAGATCAATCCAGACGCCTCTGTAATCCACCGACTTCAGTTTGATAATCTGGGTCGATGTTAGCGGGTATCATTTCGATGTATCTGGGTCTTAAAGTAATGTAGTACCATTAACAGGGTTTTTAATCAACACCCAAATTATATTTCATATAAGACTTTGTAATAGGAGGCACGATGGCTTAGTGGTTTAGCATGTTCTACCCTCAGCACTACTCTCTACTCTCAGCACTAGGGATTCCCGGTTCGAATCCCAATCCGGGTGGAGTTTCCATGTCCTCCCCGTGTCCGCATGGGTTCCCTCCAGGTTCTCTGCTTTCCTCCCACAGTCCAAAAACATGGATCAAGTCAATTGAGTTCGTCAAATTGCCCCATATAGAGTGTGTCTGTGTGAGTGTGAATGTGCCCAGCGATAGATTGGTACTCTGTCCTGGCAACGGAAACGTTCTCCCCTGGATGGGCATGGGGTATCTCCCCCCCCCCCAGACCCTAATAAAGGATAAAGCAGAAGTTAATGGATGGATGGATGGACTTTGTAATCTACGACCAATTAATCCAATACAAAAAGCAAAGTTGTTGGGAGTCTTTAATTTCCCACCCATTGTCCTGTTTGTCCCATGTTCACGTACAGCTGCTGGAGCCTGCGGGACATTCCTCAGCTCTATAGCGGAGCAGAAGAGTGAGTCCCGAGGGCGTCGCTGTGGGTTTAAACTCAAAGAAAGGACCTGTTTGCATTGTATGAGGAGGACAGGTTTACACGGTGCTGTGTGGAGTGGCAGATGTAAGACGGGCAGACAGGCGACAGGACAGCCGGAGGGATCGTAACTCTGTCATCAAACACAAGAGCTTCAGACAAAGAGGGAGGGACGACACGCAGGGAGGAGGGCTGTGCTGGAATCTAATCGCTTCCTCCACCTCGCACAGGAAGTGAGGGAGTTATCTGCAGCTTTGGGAGAATGAGGCAGAGCATTGACATCAGGCCTTTAATTTGATGGCATGCAGGTGGCTCAGATAATAATAATAATAATAATAATAATAATAATAATAAGTTTTATTTGAAAGCGCCTTTCTGAACACCCAAGGACGCTGTACAAAGCATACGTTTTAGCAAAAGCAGATGAAACACAGTTACAGCATTTCAGTTTCTGAGAAAGCACCAAACTCAGAGCAGGTACCTGATAACTGTTAGAAAAGGGTCTTTAACCGCGTTTACACTCCACCATCCAGAGCTCCCTGTTCTCTCTGGGCTTATTAAAGGGGACAGGATGAAGGCCTCCATTATAGACAGGGTCAGCAGATTATCTGACCCCCCGCATTCACTAAAGCACTTAGTGACCGACACTTCGACCTGTTCTTCTGAAAGAGCCATTCGGGTGTAGTCACTATTATATCCATTATATGTTCAGAGGCATAACGATCAGTGTGACGGACTTTTACACAGCCGGTAAAGTCAACATGACCGTACACCAGCTAACCCACCACAGCTCCACCGTGGAAACGGCATCAGAGCTTCAGTACCTAAAATAAAGTCGAGGGGATCGTCTCAGTACAGCGAGCACACGGAGGTGTTTACTGATTCACTGATCCACCACCCTAATCACACCTGTGGTCTCTGTGGGTCCTGACCATCAGAGAACAGAGTGAAGGAGATTAAGAGCAGATGAACTACAGAATGGAACTGTTGAACTACAAACCCCATCTGCATGATGAAATGGACAGAGTTTAGAAATAAAGAGGTGGAGTAATGATGCTTTATATTTTAATTCATTAACCGTTCTTTGGATATTTAAAGTCTGTCGGCCATCTGTCCATCTGTAAATGCAGTTGCACATCAGAGCCAGTTGGTGGTGCCAACACTCGCATTGACTCCATTAGCTCGGCACTCACACCATCTGCTTCCTTCATCTACATCCATCTGTAATCTCAAACCCACCTGGTTCTCTGTTCTGTACACACACGACCAAGATCATCCAGAATGAAAACGACAGCAGATTCACACACACACACACACACACACCCTTACCTGTCCTTTAACCTCCCTCCCACCTCAGCAAACACGGTGCTCGTGTGTGTAACAGGTTAGTGTTCTGTGGTGCGGTGTGCAGTATTGTGCTAAATAAAGCACCGACACATCACTCACCTCCATCAGCGTCTGTGTGAAGGCAGAGCACAGGAGGCAGACCATGAGGACAGAAAACAGAAAAAGACATTCTATAAGGCAACAGGTTTAAACTGACAATCACAGGGAGCTCCTGCTCTCCCCCCCCCCCTATTTAAAACCTGGTTTTTGCAGTTCACACCCTCCACCCTCATCACAGCAGCAACACAACAGCCGTGCTGGACTTCATCACAGAACTTTTAGAGATTCACTAAATACAGATCAGGGGTGATCACAGAGGATCAGAGTCAGAATGAGCTTTACCCTCTGCTGGATGATGGCATGCTGGTGCTCCATCATTCTCTTCTCCATGGCCGAGTCGATCACTAGCTGATCCAGCTGGAGCAACACACACACACACACACACACTTTGAAGTTCTCCTCATCAGGATTGTACATGGTGTTAATCTTGGTTACTGTAACCACCCTTCAGCTAAAACCAGCCTGATTATTCTTCATTAAGTCCATTAACAGAACTGCTGATCACCGGACAACTAAGTAACCGCAGAGCCTGGTGTGTGTGAAACTCCTGAAAAATAAGCATTAATAACACACTACTCATGTCCTGATAATCTGCCTCCTTATGAGGCTCGGTACATTTTTAATAGGAGACTGATCTGAACTGCAGACAGGACACTGGTGCAGAATGTGAATGAACTAGATTTGAACTTTTATTGTGTTTTTTTAGTAATCATCATCATCATCATCATCATCACTCACCTCGGCTGCCAGTTTCTTCATGTATGGATCGAACTCATCCAGTAGGTTGTAGCTCTGTTGGAACAGCGAGTACTGCGCACGCATGAAGGACAGCATCTGCAACGGACGTGGACAGAGAGCACCGAGGTGAACGACGGCTGATGTTCAGCATCGACTGTGAACACGGTCATTATTAAACTCTGCATCGGCTCAACAGGAGCGTGATAAAAACGGGAACCACTCACCGAGTCCAGGATCTCAAATTTCTTTTTGGCCTGGAGAACATTGATCTACAGAGAACATGAGTGTATTAATACAACATACATCTCCAGTGTCTACAGACTGTGCACATCCACCGACAGACTGATCTCATTAATTCATATATTATCTCCCGCTTATCCTCTATTAGGGTCGCGGTGGGGTTCCCCATGCCCATCTAGGGGAGAACGTCTCGGGCGCTGGGCAGATAGACCCAGGACAGGGCGCCAATCCATCGCTGGGCACACACTCACTCACACAGACAATTTTGAGAATTTCCATGTTTTTGGACTGTGGGAGGAAACCGGAGAACCCGGAGGAAACCCACGCAAACACAGGGAGAACATGGAAACTCCACCCAGATGGGGATTCGAACCGGGAATCTCCAGCGCTGAGAGGCGAACGTGCTAACCACTAAGCCACCGTGCCGCCGGACTGATCTCAATCTCATTAAATCCTCTAAACTTTAATGAAATCAGACGTTTTATTCAGACCCACTAGCAAAGCTTCAAATAGAGCTCATAGCCAAGTCATTTGGACAATTGTATGTTTCTACATATACGGGAACAGTTTGGGGAAGGCCCTTCTCTGCTGCCATGTGACTGTGCTCTAGTGGTCGAGCATGGTTTAAAGAAGACACAGTCCAGGTTTAAACCTGACCGACCCATAAGTCTCCTCTGCTTATTTTCACGCCTCCGTTCACCTGTAGTACATAGTCGAGGGCGAGGTGTCGGAAGCACTTTCGGGACACGATGAGAGAGTTGCTGGCTTCCTCCACCTCATGAGGCTTGTGACGTGGCACCTGGGCATTCTTCACCTGCGCAATCTCCATGTCCTCTCGCACCTTATCGAACTGCTTCTTTGTTTCCTTAAACTTGCGCACATCCCTGAAAGAAAGGAGACCGAAACTGAAGGCCATCAACAGAACATGGAGGAGCGTAAAGGTGACTTTAAAGACTTACTCTTTAACAAACTGATGCAGCTGCTGTTTGATGGAGCGCTGAGCCTGGTCAAAAAGAACCTGCAGAGGGACAGAGGGGATAACTGAGCTGGGAAAGGTCTCGGTTGCAAAACCGCATATGACCACTAGATGGCAAACGTGGACTGTTCTTGTAACCCCCCACCTCCAAACTTATACTACCCAGTCTTACCCCCCCCCCCCACCCTTCCACTTCTGTTTACTTCATCCTCAATCTCTATTATTTCACTCGGTTGAACAGTGATGCCATTAAAGGGTAAAAAAAAAAAAAGAAGAAGAACTGGCATTTGGGAATTACACAGTTCAGCATGGCCACACACACACACACACACACACACACACACACACACAGGTCCTGTGCTCTGAAGGATGTTCCTTTAGGCATGAGCAAATAGAACTGTACCCTCATCATCGCAGACAGACCGTGATCTGGATTAAAACTGACTGTAATTGTAAAGCAGACGGTGGATGTACTAGTCTGTCATCATCTCGGCTCCAGAACGGTTACAAACATCAAGACTTGCTTCATAAGATTATCTCAGAACACGAGAGACATCATTTCAGATGGAAAAACATCGGCTCATGTTTAAAGACTGAACTGTAGTAATTTCATTGTAACAGTAACATTGCATTTTTATGACATCAGTTCAGACTGGATTAGAAATAAATACTCATTTTAAAATCTCAAATTATAATTAGATGAGCAGAAATGACTGATTCACTCTTATAATCCACATCTGGTTTTGAACCCATGTTTTATATAATGCACGGGGACTTTGCATGAGGGAGGACGTAAGCGCTGTGTATACAGGTTCTCAGTGTCTCACCGTGTGATAGTTGACGATTTCCTGAAGACTCTCACTGCATTTATCCAGAAACTCCTGCAAAGACATACGTACCATTATGTTTTACACACACACACACACACCCAGTAATTTCAGGGAGGGTAATGCTCTGGGTGTAAACCCCGATCAATAACAGCCTGTTTAAACATCTGCAGCACCTCTGAACCATCCCAGAGAACTGACTGAAAACCTGCATGGATTAACATCAAACTTAATGATGAGGTCATGTGACTTACTGAGATCATTTGCTCCCTGCAGTGATGGGACAGGTCACGAATGCCACTGATTAATAACTTACTGGCGTTAGCGTACGCCCGTCCCGCCTCGATCATCCCACTGCACAACTTCACCATCTAATAAAAAGAACAGCGACGTTATGGTAACAGAAGTGTATAACTTTTTCAGGGGATGGTATGGTTCCTTAATCCTTTATAAATCTTTATTCTGTGAGATCGGTTTTATATTAAATTAAAGTGTCTGAAGGGTAATTAATACCTTGTCTAGTTTGGCCTCTATGTCCCCCACTTCAGTCTCCACCTCCTCAATGTTCGCTCTGAAAAGACAGAAGGTAGAAGTCTTACAGTTGTCATTGCAGGATTTATACAGACGATCTATAACAAAAAAGGCAACTCAGCTCTACAATGACCCCACTTATCCTCTTTACTCATCTTCAGTTTCTGCCATCAGGCAGGAGACTTAAGGTCCCACTAGCTAAGAAGAATGGGTACCAAAAGTCATTTGTTCCTTCTGCGGTAAATATTTTGAATTAGGATGCAAAGCATTATTTCCCAACATAATTTATATGTATATGTATATATATATATTTTTTTATTATATACGTTTATTGTATTGTGTATGTATTCGTCTGCCAGACTGCCAAAGACCATTTTCCATTTAATATAAGTTTAATGGACAGTAAAGTTTTATTCTATTTTATTCTTATTAAAAATGTGCATCTGAGGCGTACCTGCTCCTGGGGAATAAAAAAAACACAGAACAGAAATACTGCTGACTCATGATTGGTTGGTTAGATAAGTGCACAGAGAGTCAGGTGAACAGGACCTGAAGGTGTAATGAGGGCGTGATAGAATAGTTAGTATTAAATAACAAAAATACATTTATTTCTCTTGAAACTTAACACACTAAATGAAGAAATATCTTCACACATGATGCGAACAACTGAACAACTGTTCTGGAGATTTGGGGAATGTCCATGACCCCTTCAGGTCTAAACATCCATGTGACATTAATGAACTCCTGCCTCAGGCAGCATCTGACCTCGCAGTCTATAAACCACACAAAGAGGGAGTCGCCTCCATTTAGCATCACAGCCAGCTGCGTCTTCCCAATGCATCCCCCACACAGGGGAAGCAGTGCTCGCTGGAGACGAGGGCTTTAACACCGGGACACCTGCGCGAGGGGAAAAACGGAACGTTGTCTGTGTGAAAGTGACCGCCGGGTCCCCGACAAAGACGGGGCTGTCAGTGGACGAGCCTAATGGAGCGAAACAGCGGGCGATTTCATCAGGATGATGAGCGGGGCGTTTCGGGCCAGGCCGAGCTTTACACTCAGTGTCGGTTTGTATTCACGCTGTACGTTCCTTACAAACCTTTCTTTATGTGCTACCCAAACAAGAGTCGGATCCTTTATCTGTAAACACACAGAGAACACAGCATCGCTTTCTGTCGGAACAAAGACACAAACGCGTTTCAAGAGAAATGAATGAGTGGTGGAGTCGCTCGGCGGTGAAACAACGGACGTCCACTGTGTGCATTTCATTATCTAACTGTTGCTGTTCAGCTCATTACTACCACATCTCCAGAAAACAACAAAACACCCTCATCTGGGTCGTTTGGCATTTATTCAAATCTTTATTTTACAGATAAAATGACAAAGAAATCATTTTCAAAGTTTCAGTAGTGAATTTAAATCCATTTGTTAAATATGAACACATTCAGAATGTGCAGTAACAATCTGAAAGCTAAAAAAGGACAAGATAGGTTCTGGTAGCACTGTTCTGAAAGTTCCACACTCAGCAGTGAGGTGAGGCCGTCCACATCAACGCACGAGGGCCGGACCCACAGAGCCCTCAGGTGAGAATGAACCTTAAATAAAACGTTAAAGGCATTATGAGTGCTTACTCTGAAACCTCTCAGAGGACAGAGCTCTGAAGACAAACAGGAACCTTCAGGGAATTCAGAATAAGACAGACTTTAGGGACTGAACGAGAGGAATGAAGAACAACTCGCTCAGCGTGGTGCACACGGTGGATACGGCGTGAGGTCGCGTCCGAAACAGAGGTGCTCTCTCCAGTCTGCATTCATTGAGATGAATGATGTCACATTGTTTTTTGCACAAGAACCTTTTCAGAACCAAAGCAACAATCATGCCATACAGTTCTACACGCACCCCAGGGCCTGGACCCCAGGGTTCTCACAGGGCCTGGACCCCAGGGTTCTCACAGGGCCTGGACCCCAGGGTTCTCACAGGGCCTGGACCCCAGGGTTCTCACAGGGCCTGGACCTCACACCCGTCCAACGACTGTGAGATGAACTAGAACACAGACAGGCTCCGAAATATCAATAAGAGCGTTATAGAATTGTAAGTCGCTTTGGACTAAAAAGTCTGCTAAATGACTAAATGTAAATGTAGAATGTTACAACTACAAGTTAGGTGTAAGCGTTATTTGTAATATAGTTAGAAAATGTACTTCCAAAAGTTTACTTTAAGTTCAAGTGGGGGTTCAGTGCACGTCAAGAACATAACTACAGAGGGCTGGGGTGGTGCAGGTCAGGGTTCTACAGCAGGAGGACTGTGATCGTGCCTCCGTCACGTCCTCGGTGATCGATGAACATGTGAGAGAAAAAAAACTTACAGCCAACAAAAAAAAAGGAGAAACGCATGGAGAACAATGAAACACATGAATCCATGGCATCATATTCACTCCACAAGACCTGAGGAAACTCATTTCCCAGAACGTTCTCAAAGTCTGATAATAAAATATACCGTTTCCTCCGATATCATTCAGTCCAGATGGAATACACAGAGCGCCGTCACTGCCAACTGGACAGACATCAGACATGTTGGTTTATCCAAAGGATCATGTCAGGGGAGGAAATAAGCAGCAGCAGCCGAGACCCAGGAAACATTATACACATAACGCTTACAGAAAAAATAAATCAGTAAAAACACAGGTTGCATCAGCTTTACACATGGAACCAGTTTGGACTGAAACGTCCATTAGCTTCATCAAACCAACAGACTGCCGTCCATCTGTTTCCCTACGTACTCTGTTAGTCTCTAATGATCGGGACCCCCACAGAGAAGGTATTATTAGAATAGTGGACGATTCTTAGTGCTGCAGTGACACATGGTCACATGGTGTTTAAGCAGCCTGTACTCTAGTACACCAGTGCAATACACGAGGTCTCATTATACAGCCTTCAAACATTCCACACCCAACATAAGAGAACCTTGTAAAGTTTGACCAGTGCCATGGGTGGAGCGGGTATGTTTTGTTGGGTTTTGCCTGGCTGTGGTGTGATATGGTGCTGAGGTCCATCATCCAGCTGGAGTTTGCGTCAAAGCTTTATTAACTCAAAAAGTCATGGTTTGGAACATAGAGAATAAACACGCCCAGTTTGGTCTTAACCAGTTTCTAAAGTCATACTTATTGTAATGACATGCCACTAAGAATAGGAGCCACATTTGTGGGACGCCCTGAACAGATAACAACTCCGGAGCGGTGATGGAGTCGGCCCTTATGAATGTGCCTCGGTGCCAAGTCAGAGTCGTGCAGCATGAGCTCAGAAGAACAACTCCGCATTGGCCTCGTCCAGCTCCAGCTAATTCACGGCACATCTGGGAGTTGATTGGTAAGAACAAAATACAGATGTTTGCACAGAATATAATTTAGCTGTAAAAATATCCACCATGGCTACAGAGCAGATTACACACTCCAGTTTTCAGTGCAAGGGCCGAATCTTACATTTAAATATTTTTTTTCTATTCGTGGGTCATGAACCCACTCACCCCCCCCCCCCCCCCCCCCCCCCCCCCCCCCCCCCCCCCCCCCCCCCCCCCCCCCCCCCCCCCCCCCCCCCCCCCCCCCCCCCCCCCCCCCCCCCCCCCCCCCCCCCCCCCCCCCCCCCCCCCCCCACTCCTATTAATAAAGCCGGACATGTTTTAATGTTGCTGTAGCCTCAGGGTTACAGGCAGGGCCAGAGGACAGTGGGATGAAGCAGTATGATGGATACAGTGCCGACCGAGGCGACACAATTTGCATTCAGCCCAATAAATAACACCCTCATCAAGTTGATTAATATGTTTTCAGGTGGCTGCTGGATTAATCAATTAGCCCTGCAATTGAATCCTCTCCTACTTACCACTGAATAAACGAGGCACAAACACGGCGATGGGCTCAGAGTAAAGCATATCATTAAACACTGCACAATAAAGACTTTAAATTACAGTCTCTTTCGTTAACACACTGGTAACCTGACTCCACCTCTTTCATCATGCTCTGTTTTTGGTTGAATGCTAGTTTAGGTTCTTCTAATTACTAGTTTATTCGTGTCGGTCATCTGACAGGAGCAGACTCAGAAGGTGGACTGTGTGGGCCAAACAGCCTCCTCTGAAGAACGCGACTTCCAGACTGGTATTAAACACATCCTCCGTTCTTATAGTGCAGTTTGTTGACTTTGTTCTCATTCAGCTCCAAACAAGAATCATTGACTTAGAATATTTTTACCAATTATAATGATGTCATAGCCATCTACACCATGCCTTCAGGATTAGGGGGGTGGGGTTGCTGGCTGTCTCCTCTGGCACCTGAGACCTGTATGGGTGTTACCTCCTCCCTCCCAAACACCAGCAGTAAGGAAAAAAATAAAATACAGCCCATGTACCTGGATGGAAGCACCTGATGACCATTGGTTACCTTGGTGACATTGGTAAGGTTACATTAGTGTAGTTGGCATCCAGGAGAAGTGTATACATTCAGAAAGGATGTAGCACAGATCTAATGTTTGTCTGTTCCATCAACACTTCTAATACAGGTTCTGAGTCATCCACTGTGACCCTCATATCACCAAAATCTCCAGCTTTATCTAAACAATACATGCCTTGTGCAGTTCTTGCACAAAGACCGGAACAGCATGCTTATGAATTCAGGTTCTCACTTTAGACGATAATCCTGCATGTCTCTCTGGAGACAGAGAGAGCAGACGTCCAAAGGTAGGTGTGGCACCGGTCCGTCCTCCTCCACACAATGAGGTACAGACTACAGACTCTCAAAATCATATTGATCTGATCGTCAGATTATCTAATCGAGTCAATTCTGCAAACCAGTGAATTAGAATTCATTCCCATCATCGTTAGGGATGAAGCTTTTGTTTCGGAACGTTGTGGAATGTATTGACCTCATTATTGATTAAAGGTTTGTTTCCACTGAAACAGATGCACGCATTGTGCTGCAAACACACACACACACACACACACAAAAGTGGATGTTTGACATTATGATATAATTTAACTCTGTCATGGTGCTTTATGGGTGGAGAAGGATGAGGTCATGTTGGGTTCGTGAGTCTTAATATTCTCTAGAGAGAATGAATGTTTGTGATTCATCATCATCATTGTGGACGACATCCTGTTTAATGTCAGTCACACACTTCAACACACCACCACGTCAGTGTCACTGCAGTACCGAGCTTCATCCTCCACCCTAACAATACCTGCTCTGTGGGGGTCCTGATGTAAACGGAATAACAAAGTGTGTAAAGAAACTACACCCGTTTTTTTTTTCTGCTCTGCCACGTCAGGAACCGATTGTTTGGAGTTTGGCCGTGCTGTCCGCAGCCATCAGCAGATTTCTTTTGTTGTTACTTTCTGGCCTCCTATAAATCGCTGAAACCTAAGAGAGAAGCTAAACAGCCAACATGTGGAGAACATCTGTAACGTTCAGGCAGAGTGAGGTCTTATTTAATAACATGAGAAGTTTGTGAACTGTTTCCCAACAGAACCGCTGCATCGTCACAAACATTCGGTTTCTACAACTTCAGCAGTTCAGCAGCTCAGTTTTTTTGGTGTGAAGTCAATTATAGAAAACTCAATTTCACCAGAAACGTCAGGACACGTTATAAAACTCTAGTGAGAGCTGAAATGTTTAAATCATTTATTCATTAAGCCTTTAATTAACGGATAAAAAGACAAAAACAAGGTCTTTAGTGCTGCAGTTCTCAACTGCATTCCATTTGTTAAAAATCCATCTGTCTTTTAAAAAAAAAGTAAGTTCATTCATCCATTATCTTCTGCTTTATCCTCTATTAGGGTCGGGGGGGGGGGGGTTCCCCATGCCCATTTAGGGGAAAACGTTTCGGGCGCTGGGCAGATACACCCAGGACAGGACGCCAATCCATCCCTGGGCACACACTCACTCACACAGACACACTCTATATGGGGCAATTTGGAGAACTCAATTGACTTGATCCATGTTTTTGGACTGTGGGAGGAAACCGGAGAACCCGGAGGAAACCCACGCAGACACGGGGAGAACATGGAAACTCCACCCAGATGGGGATTCGAACCGGGAATCCCTAGTGCTAAGAGGAGAACATGCTAAACCACTAAGCCACTGTGCCGCAGTAAGTTCATCATTGAATCTAAAAATCTTTTCTTTTGTCCTTTAATTTGTTAAAGAATTTAAAGAAATGTTTTAGCTTTATTTTTATTTCTATTTGGTCATTTATTGGACGCTTTTATCCAAAGTGACTTACAAGGTGAGCACAGGGTTCATCACAACATCCCTGGAGCAATGAGGGTTAAGGGTCTTGCTCAAGGACCCACATTGGTAACTTCAGTGGACCTGGGATTTGAACCCACAACCTTCAGATTGATAACCCAACGCCCAAACCACTGAGCTACCATGCCCTCTTTATAAAGCCCTTTGTACCCGAACTTAACCCTTTGTAATTGTTGACGCATCAGAGATGGATCTCAGTGACGTGGTGAGGATGTGAATGCATGAGGCTTAAATTAAAGTATGACGACAGCAGAAACCAGAAGGTGGATCACAGTAACAGGACAATAAAGTTCCACCTGTGTTCGGCCCACAGATCCGTTCACACACTCTGCGGGTCAGCCCAAAAATACAGCAGGAATTCCTCATCCACATTCCACAGTCCCGATTATGGAAGAGCATCCATTAGAAACACATGTTGTAGCAATGCAGGGTCACAACCTCGTGTACGTCTCCGTTCCCATACGAAGGACGACGGAGAAAATGTAAAGTGGTAGTTTCCCGTCACCAGAGCAACCAAACAGGAGATACACAGACCAACGGGACTGGTTAGTGGAGGCGCAGAGTGAGAGAACGAACTGGAGGAGCCAGTTTGGTTCAATGTGTGATGAGTTCATCGGGAAGTACAAAACTCCTCGATGGCAGTTAAGGGCAACAATAAAGAGTTCCAGATATAGAGCTGAACTTCTCCTTCAGATGCAATTGTGTAATTGATTAAGCAGAATGGAGCGGTATGATGGGGAGGATTAAGGAGGCTCAGGTTGCTACACCCGTCTCCCTGCTTTTGTTTGAGGGCAACCTGCTGGAGGTGGGAATTCTGGGCTGAATACAAATGATTAAAGGCAAATTAGAACGGCATGTTCATTATTTTTAATGTGTTGACGTGCACAACAGTAATACACAAGGCCTCTAAACTTTCTCATGTGGTCATGTCTGCATGCAACACATGACCTTTTTGTTTAAAATCAATCGATTTGCAAGAAGCTAATCAGCTCAGAGCTTCACAGAGATCTTAACCGATCCCAACCCAGCAGTTCGTCCTGCTTTAAACAAACCAAAGGAAAAGTCTGGTTCCTGTTTAAAACTCTCTGTACTGGCAACCTGTTAAATTTAGAACACAGTACAAACCCTTATTATCTTTAAATCTATTGATGATGTCTGGGGCTGTTTTTTGTGTTGGTCAACAGGCATGAGACCGTCAGCAGTCGTCTCAGAATGCCGTTTAGTTCCTTCTGGACATAAAGTTCAAGACCAATACAACTATCGTTCACTGTTCAAACTACAATAGTGTATTCTTCCCAGCAGATATCTCACTTATGATCATCACGTCGATTTCACCCTGGCGTCGTGCATCGCTTACAGGCTCAGACCTGCAGGTAGAGTTTATACACCTCAAGCCATTTTGAAGGTGACACCGTATGGGAATGGCTTTTTAAACACACTCCTCCTGTTGCACAATCCCATCACATTCTGCAGCGGTGAGCAGGATCTGCTGCCCTTCAGCATGTTCACACAAGAAACACGTCATTATTTTACACCCTAAAATACATTATACACCATATGGACACCGTTCTGATCCAATCAGCTTCAACGCTACAGGAAAGAGGATCGGTGTTCTCATTCATTCTGTCTCAGATTTTGGGTGAGGGCCGGTAATGTCCTTACACCCCAAACACACCCAACCACACTTTGTAGGGCCTTCCCCAAACTTTTTACATTATTATCCATCCACTAAATTAGTGTCGCATGGGGGTTCCCTATGCCCATCCAGGGGAGAACGTTTCGGGCGCTGGGAAGATACACCCAGGACAGGATGCCAATCTATCACTGGGCACACACTCACTCACACAGACACACTCTATATGGGGCAATTTGGAGAACTCAATTGATTTGATCCATGTTTTTGGACTGTGGGAGGAAACCGAAGAACCCAGAGGAAACCCACGCGGTCACGAGGAGAACATAGAAAGTCCACCCAGATGGGGATTCGAACCGGGAATCCCTAGTGCTGAGAGGAGAACATGCTAAACTACTAAGCCACCGTGCCACCCTTATATTATTATTATTGGCCCCAATTCTCAGATGTTAAATTAAGAGTTAATAAAACTAAATTGACTGGGTTGTCCCAATACCCCTCTATAGTGCACCCCGTGAGTGGGTCTGACGAATAGAACACGCCCCTCTTATAAGGCAAGCGTTAAGCCACGCCCCTGAAGTGATTCAAAGGAGCAGGCCACGCCCCCTCCATGCGTTTTCCTGAAGCCGCATACTGCTGCAGCGTTTCAGTAAATATTCTGATAATGTCGTGCTTTTAATGTCGCTCGTTTGGAACCCACGTGGTTCCCGTTTCACGATCTTTACACCGCCTCCCGCGGAAGCTTTGATCTTTAACATCAGCACTGATTTATGTGTGGCGTCGTGTATTATCAGAGTGACACCGAAACCCGAACCTACAATTAAAGTCATCTCCACCAGAGAGAAGACAAACCGCGGATTCATCAGCGGGGGGGGCGTTTAAAACATAAGTACAGAACATCTGGATCAGAACATCTGGATCCAACATCCAACAGGCGGCAGCTGGAGCGTCAAACCTCTGCTACGAACACCGACGCGCTCTTTACCTGAACCGAGGCGAGTCCTTAACGCACTCCTCAAAATCCACCGTCATTCTGCCGCTGGAACCCGCATTCAGTCAGAACCGTGAAGCGGACATCGTTCAGCGCGCTGCTCCAGACGGTCGGTGCTGAGGCGGCTGAGCCCACTGAGGCACTGACACTGCCGACTGATCCGCCGCTAAGAGTCGGCTCTTTGAAGTGAACGAGGAGAGCCGGTTCTTGATTGGGAGCCGTTTTTCGGGAGCCGATGTGGGCGGAGTCTGTGTATCTGCACTCTGAGCAGGAGAGGAGGGGTTAAACACACACACACACACACACACAGTGAAAACACACACACACAG
>JAFMOD010001611.1:109155-119479 GCA_019802435.1 Corydoras maculifer
ACACACACACACACACACACAGTGAAAACACACACACACACACAGGTGTGCAGGTGAAGGTGCAGGTGTGTCTACTGCAACCTGTTGCTGCTCCTGCAGTTTCTACAGCATCATGCAGAGCAGAGGATCCTTGTCTTTGTATTTTATATTTTATTTATTTAAAATAAACATTAATAATGTGTTTTTACAGAAGCAATTAATGTTACATATAATTTGGTAAAAAAAAATATAATAAAAAAAACTGCTTTAAGCGACGAGAAAAGTCAAGGGCGCCACTTGGGAGCCGAAAGATCCGGATCTTTTCAGAGAGCCGAGCCAAAAGAACCGGCTCTCTGAAAAGAGCTGGAATGCCCATCACTAGAACCCACTGAGGCACCGACACTCCACGCGCCGCTGGGCTGAGAGCTAAGGGACCGTCTCTAAAGTACAGTACGCCTCCAATCTAATCACAACTCATTTACATTTTACACCCACTTCATTAACGACACCCCCTTATTTCTGCTCTCACTGTCCGTTTTATAAACCCCACTGATAATAAAAGAGAACGTTTTTTCTTAAATACTTTGTTATTTTTATCTTGTTCTCTGTTGATTTATATGTCGGAGAAACAGTTCTTGTATAAAACATTTCGACAAAATCGCCTGGTTTATATATTTTTAAAAAAGAACTACATTACCCATGATGCTTCAAGAGAGTCCTGGAAGGCGAAGGACCTTGAAAGCGTTTTAATACAATAACACATTTTAGAATGCAGTAAAAGTAAAATACTTTTGACAGCGAGTGTGAACGCAGTGTTTATCTTTGCCGTGTGTGTATTTATTGAATCGCGGTTTTAAATCAAAGGCTTGTTGAGAGGCAGGGAGTTGTGATCAGGCAGGACGGAACGCTTCCAGCCGGGCAGCAGCGGGAGTTTCTCACAGCTTCAAATCTGTTCGGTTTTATACTTTTCTTTGTTTTTTAGTCATCAGTGTTGAGGAATTTTAAAATTACACGAGAAGACATTATAAATTTAATGAAACGTCAATTAAACTTCCAACGTTTTTAAGCTGTTTTCCGGTGTGAACGCTGGCGGTGATGCACCACAACACTGCTCGGTACCTCATCTTCTTTCAGTACCTCGGTACTAAATACAGGTCTGTCAGCAGGTCGGCGGTCCCCCCGTACACTCCGATTGCAGCGTGTTTTAATGTTTAATTGTGTGTCTGCACTCTGATTGCAGCGGGGTGATGAAGACTCCTCTCCAGCAGCCGCTGCAGGGCGTTCAGAACCATCTGGAGGTCAGTCCAGCCACGTGCGAGTCGACTCCGTTACCGACTCCTCATATTTAAATCGACTCTAATGAATCATTTTATCGAGGGCCTCTAAGCAAAAGCGATGGTTCATTTATTTATTATCTTTAGTTTAATTCTCTACTAGCCCAGTGATAGATTGCCCCCCTGTCCTGGGTGTATCAGCCCAGCGCCCGAAACGTTCTCCCCTGGATGGGCATGGGGAACCCCCCCTGACCCTAATAGAGGATAAAGGGAAAGATAATGGATGAATGAATAATTCTCTACTAGGGTCGCGGGAGGGGGTAGTGGAGTTCCCCATGCCCATCCAGGGGAGAACATTAAAATCTACAGTTGGACACACACTATATAGGACTATTTAAAGCATTCAATTCACCTTGAATCCATGTTTTTGGCCGGTTTCCTCCCACAGTCCAAAAACATGGATCAAGGTCAATTGAGTTCTCCAAATTGCCCCATATAGAGTGAGTGTATGCCCAGTGATAGATTGCCCCCTTGTCCTGGGTGTATCTGACCAGCGCCCGAAACGTTCTCCCCTGGATGGGCATGGGGAACCCCCCCCACAACCCTGAAATATATATATATAAAATATATATATATATATATACACATAGGATAAAACGGGAGATAATGGAAGGTTGGATGGAACCCGGAGGAAACCCACACAGACACGGGGAGAACATCACCCAGATTGGAATCCAAACCTGGATCCCCAGCGCTGAGAGGAGAACATGCAACAACTAAGCCACCATGCCGCCCCAAATGCTATAGTTTTTTTTTTTTTTTTATAAATAACTGATAACTAATTCAATTTATAATTATATTTTTTAAGCAGATGTATAGTGTTATAATGTCTTTACTAAATAATAGTTATACATTACACACTTATAAGTTCACTATATTAAGGTTCATATGCTCTAGGTCTTCAGCTTTGCTGTGCAGTTATGTTATTAAATACTTCTGAGTTGTGTTCTTTCACTTGTGAGTCTCTGTGGATGAAGGCATCTGATGAATGGCAATGTAAATGTATTGATCTTGATCAGAATGCAGTGCGGTGCCTGAAGCCTGTGAACGACGTCGCAGTGATCATCTCCAGCCGAACGGACAGCGGGGTTCACGCTCTGTCTAACTCGGCTCATGTAGACATCCAGAGGAGAGACGATTACCCCCCCTTTACAGAACAGGTTCTGACTGATGCACTAAACTTCTACTTAAAAGAAGAACCCATCAGGTAAGACTGACATGTTCACCTTCATGTTCCTACACCTTACATTTACATTTAGCAGACGCTTTTATCCAAATCGACTTACAAATGAGAACACCACAAGTCAGAAGCCATAGAGAAAACCAACTTTACTGTAAATTCATCAAACCTGAATGTTATTCGATGCCGCGGCACATGCCCCCCTCCCTCCCCTTTTTAAATTATTTTTTATTACAACAGGTATTTGTTAAAGAGATGTGTCTTCAGTAATTTTTTAAAACTGTTTAGTGATTCTGCCTTACGGACAGAGTTGGGAAGAACATTCCACTATTTTGCAGTGGTAAATGTTACAGAGTGAGAATTAGCTCCTCAGTGAGGTGGAATCGTCAGGCGGCAATCATCGCTGGAGCGAAGAGATCGGGTCGGAGTGTATTTAGAAAAGATGGAGTGAAGGTAGGAGGGGGAAGATCCAGAAATGGTTCTGTATGCCAGAGTCAGTGACTTGTACTGAATGCGAGCAGCTACAGGGAGCTGATGGAGGGAAGTGAGTAAAGGAGGGACATGAGTTCGCTTGGGGGTTAAACACAAGTCGGGCTGCAGAGTTTTGAATCAGTTGAAGAGGTCGGATTGTAGCGCATTACAATAATCGAGCCGGGATAGAACTATGGCTTGAACAAGCAGTTGGGCAGCATGTTCCATCAAAAAGGGTCTGATCTTCCTGATGTTGTAAAGGAGGAATCTACAGGAACGGGCAGTTTTGATGACATGATCAGAGAGTTTAAGGTAGGAGTCTATTGTGAAACCGAGGTTCCGGACCGAATCTGTAGGGGAGATTGTGGAGCCATCAATTTGGAAGGTCAGGTCGTGATGGATTGAGGCTTCTAAACATTAGATAAGTTCCACACATCCACCTGATTACTATCTTAATTAAATGTAAACCCTTTCTTGCATTTGCAAGTGTAGACATTGTGTAGAACACTGGGACTAAGTGAGAGTCCCTAATTTTGGGGAGATCTCTGGTGTTGAGGATTCTTAGGGACTCCACGCTGACACAACCTCATCCACCAACCCCACCTGCAATCCAACTTCAGAGTGTCTGAAGTTTTAATGCTGTTTGTATTGTACAGAATCACTCGAGCCTATCGCACAAGGATGGACTTCCATGCACGCTACTCTGCCTTATCAAGGACCTACGTCTACCGCCTGGCTACAGGAGGCCGCAATCGCACAGAAGTTTCCATAACAGAGAAGGATCTGTGCTGGACACTGGGAGAACAGTAAGTTCTACAAATGAAAGTTTTCTTTTAACGTGACATCAGACCACAGATCCTGTACTACACGAACTCTACAGAGGACGTGTGTGGTGTTTAGTCCAATGAGACGAAGACTCCTGTTTATTTACACGAGACTTAAATATGGGCTTTCAAACCCGTCAGACAGTCTGAGGTGGATGAGTGGTGGAGATGACGCAGTGTTGTGGGTCCCCGCTGGTTTGTCTGGGGAAGATCACAGAGATATGAGCCGTTTTTTATTTACTTCATTTCAATCTCGTATGAAAAGTAGGACAGGATTAGCTGTAGGCATGTGGTGGGGGTGATGCAACAGGACGTCCACATGTCCATCTCCGTACTAATAAGAGCTTCGTTCATTTGAGGATTCCTGTGAATCATCTTGTTTACTTTTGCCTTTCTTATTGTGATTTGCTTCGCCGACGTTAAAATTTGCCTTCGGTGTTTAATACTCCATCAGCTCAGAGGCTTGACATTCAGGCTTCACAGCACAGAGGGAAGCAGAATGCTGGGACCATCTGCTTCATTTAAGGCGGATGTCAGGCACAGTGTGAGGGCATCAGCACGATGTGGCCAGACCTGACAGATCATCATCATGCCAGTTGCTTGCACTATGTTATTAAAGCTGTATGACACCTGTAGGTATCCCAATACAACTGCAGTGGTATGAATGTATAACTATTTGTGACAATGGAACAGAACTACAAATAATATTAGATAAAGGTGTAGAGGCCACACTAAACAAAAACCGGGTTCATCCAGACAGTGAATCAAACCCAGGTCCTTGTGGCTGTGAGGTGAGTGCACCATTCCAATCAGAACGAACTGTAGAGCTGGAATAACAGCTTCTTCCACTGGAGTCAGATCACCACATGAGCATCCAAAGCCTTTAAACATAATAAAAAGAAAGCCATTCATTTAAACAGCATTGTATCTTACCAGGGAGCTGGACATCGATGCCATGCGGGAGGCAGGAGCCATGTTGATGGGCACTCACGACTTCAGCACCTTTCGCACTCTCAGTTCCGATGCCCCCTTTAAGAATCCCGTCAAGACCTTGGAGCTGGTGCGGCTGGAGCCGGGACTCTCCTTCAGCCAGCGCCACTTTCACAGGTTCACCTTCAGTATCCATTAGCATGTAATCACACTAAAGCTTACACTACTACACACACTACCGAGATCCACCACCTAAACCGAGTTTGTAGAGAAACAGATTACAGTTTATAATTGTGGAACTGCAAACGTTCTCTCTCTGCATGTTGGAGCAGATAAAATGGGGGTGAATCTTATAAACTTGCCAGTGAGTGCAAACAGGCCGTCATCATTTTTGGGATATCAGCAGCAAGAGAATGCTGCATTTGGAGCCTGTTGCTTGGCAACGTACCAGGGAGGGGTACTTTAGGTTATATCCGTGACTGGCATGTAGACAGAGAGCGCCGTGCCCGTTAGAGCAGCGCGTGCCATCACATCAGTGCCACTTCTCCTCAGGGGGTTGAGGGGGATCCCTCCACCACCCACTGCTGGATTCTACCCTCGCTGCGTTTTTGGTTTGGCACTAAACAGCGTGACGGAGATCTACAGTCTGTCATCCATTTAAGTGCCAAGTTCCAAACGCTGTCGTGGCATCAACTGTAGAACCGACTGCAGCGTTGTAGGTTCGGATCCCCACAGACGGTACAACTCACGTCATTAATATAAGCTCCCTTTTCATAATGAGCAGAAGCTCTGACTGTACCACACATTCAGCATGAATAAAGAACCCCCCCCCCCTCCCCACATTAGTCCTCCGTTGCTCCGGCGGTGTGAATGAGGGTGCTTCACTCAGTCATTCAACATCTTCTCTTTTATTTTTACAGAGACATCAAATTTTGGGAGCTCACTTTTAAAAGTGGGTCATTTTTATACAAACAAGTAAGTGTCTGCACTTTGGATACTGTTTTTGTTCTTGTGCACCATCTAGTGTTAGAGATGACGCACTGCAGCTTGTTTACAGTAAGCAATTAGAGAGTTACAGGTGTTGCAGCTGCAGTTTGGGGAGGGGGGGACTGTAGTGACCATGTCCCGCTGCCTCAGGTTCGAAGGATGAGCGGCGCGCTGGTGGCAGTTGGCACGGGAAAGCTGTCGGTCGCCCACATTCAGAAGCTGTTGGACGCCCGCGACTCCATGGCATACCCACAAAACATGGTGGCCCCATCCCGTGGTCTGTTTCTGATGGACGTGGAGTACAGGGATTCGGGTGAGGTCTGATTTCAGGGTTCCGTTTCGGTTCCTCGCTGCACTTTAAATGTTTTAAATTCATCGGTCGCTTGCAGATCTGCAGCCGTACATTCGGGACTGACCGATGAACCCGACACGGCGGCTCCACCGAGCCGACGTCCGTGTGTCCGAGCGGGACGGGAGGATTTAAGACGCGAGGCTGACTACAGGCAGCGGTGAACACGAAGGATTATTTATCTCCTGTGTGACGGCAGGGGGTTCAGTGATTGGACTGCAGCCTTCACCTTGAAACATGACTGTAAATCCAACGTCAATCTGATCTCGGCACCCTGGCACTCTGCGGCAGAACGAGACTCCAAGAACTCCCATCATTACACACCTTTTTCCACACTAATCCTTTAATTCCTATTAAACGAGATATGATTGGTTGCACTTCACTCTTTGGACTGCTTACATAAAATCCACACACATATTTACAACACTGTACACAGAACAGATCTGAGATCAGCACGGGCTCCGGATCCGGGCCAATTTCATACAGCCTTCACTTTTGGCAAGAGCAGTGAATGAGCATCTCCACCCGCAGCCACGTTTAAGGCTTTTATTTGCAAATTACAGACCGTTCGTATAATTTAAGACACTTTTGGTGGTTTGCTTGGTTTGACTTCAGAATAAAACCCACGTCCCTCTGCAAACTCAAATTCCCCGAAGCCTAAAAATAGCACTTACCTAAACTCACACGTCCATAACAAATGAAAAGAATTCTCTCCAAACGAATCTAATTAAGCACCAGCTGTAACGATGCAGAGGTGAGGCGCTCTGCACCATGTGACCGTCGTGACCTTCGGCGTTCCTCACTCACACACTTGGATTTTATCAAGAAGCACAAAGAGTGAAACTGAATGCAATGTTAAAAACTATAGAGACCCTTTAGAGACAGTTCCCCGTCCTCTGTAAACATGCGGCGCCGCAACCTTCTCCCACCGGCCCCCGAAAACAAAGAGCAGGAGCGCCCGCGGTGCACCCACCGCCTCCGTTCAGTTCGCAATCTTCTCGATCTCATCCAGATCGTCTGTGTCCAGCTTCTCGATCTTCTTACCTGTGAGGGAGAGGAGTACAGTGAGGGTTCCACGCGCTCCCGTTAGTTACCAGGACACTTTCTGATCGTCCCAAACTGGAACGAGCGTTATCAGAATGAGAAGACCACTCACTGAAGTGCTCCTGAATGCGGTTGAGAATGTTCATGCTGTGCCTGCTGTCCACCATGTTGATGGCGATCCCGCGCTTGCCGAAGCGCCCCGTGCGTCCGATCCTGTGCAGGTACGTCTCGTTGTCGGGGTTTCCGTCCTTGTCCACGGGTAAATCGAAATTGATGACCACCGAGACCTGCTCCACGTCAATACCTGTTACGCAGCGGGAGAGGGTTCGGTTAAGGTTACACAGACGCGACCCGGTCCACAGCCCGGCGCTCACAACCCCGGCGCGGAATTCCAGCTGTTCTTCACCTCTGGCACAGACGTTGGTGGTGACTAGAACTTTCTCCTTTCCGTCGCGGAAGCGCTCGATGACGGCAGCCCTCTGTTCCACCTGCATCTCTCCACTGAGCAACGCCACCTGGTGGCCCTCCCTCGACAGCTCCCCCGCCAGCCAGCCTGCGGTTTTTCTCGTCTATCAACAAATAAATTCAGCACACCGTCACAGGGTGAAGTCTTTATAGAATGTCAGTGATGTGTCCGAACGGAAGATAAAGTGCACGAACGTGGCAGAAAATCATGGCCTGTGCGATGGTGATGGCGCCGTAGATGTTGCATAGAGCCTGAAACTTCTCCTCTTTGGAGTCGCACATCACGTAGTACTGCTTGATGGTGTCCAGCGTCTCCTCCTCACGCTTCAGCTTGATGATGTTGGGCTCCGGGACGATCCGCTTGGCAAAGCTCCACACGGACTCCTCGAACGTGGCGGAGAAGAGGAGCATCTGACAGGATTTAGGTAACAGCCTGAATAAAAGAGGGACGTGAGAACACACCCGCCGCCGGCGCGCCGTCACGTTCAAACACGAGGCTTTAACAGAGCGCCGTGTTCCATTGGACAGCAGGCAGAACGCGGTGGCGTGTAAAGCGGCCGCTCACTGACCTCTGGATCCGGATGCTCTGGTCCTGGTGACCCTGCGTGGCGATCATCACGTCGGCCTCGTCCAGCACAAACACTTTGATCTTCTTGGGGTCGATAAATTTGAGCTTTTGGCACCAGTCCAAAACGGTACCGGGGGTTCCGATCACAATCTGCTCCTGGAGCTTCATCCCCCGCTCCACTGTGCACAGAGAGAGAGAGAGAGATGACCGTTACTCGACCCACCCCACAGCTCGGATCTCTGACAATACCAAATTCAAAGATGAAAAGTAAAAAATTAGTACGAACATCACGGAACTCACACTTGTTTCCTCTGATTGCGTACATCAGCTGCACCTCGGGGTAATATTTGCCCATCTGCTCGATGACCTTGCCAGTCTGGAGAGCGAGCTCATACGTGGGCGAGACACACAAGCACTGAGAGCAAAAGACGAGAGAGAGAGAGAGAGAGTTAAATCTCGGCTGAACACCATTGGCCCCATCCTGTGAGCACAGTTAAAGGCGAGTCGTACCTGAGGCCATTTTTGGCTGGGATCCACATGACTGAGCATGGCCAGCACGAACGCAGCCGTCTTGCCGGTTCCTGACTGCGACTGCGCGATCAGATTCTGTGGCCTGGACAAACAATCCATCAAGTGTTTAATGAAAACAAGTGTCCACATACTTTTGCTTATGTGTCGTGCGGCACGGACTCACCAATTAGTAACACTAAGGGGGGGGTGGGGGTCCTAAATTACGAATTACATTGACTAATCCAGTTCATCAGCACTTACGGTTCAGCGAGCATCATGGGTAAGGCATTCTCCTGAATTTTGGAGGGTCTGTTGAATCCCATGGCGTAAACGCCCTGAAGCAGCGGCGGCTTCCTGCAGAGACGAACACACCGTTATTCCACCACCACGAGCATCCATACACCTGAACGCTCGGCGCAGGAACTCACAGTCGCAGCTCCTCGAACGAGCGGACCGAGTACAGAGGAGAGTTGGGATCCCTCTGGAGAACCTCCACTTGGTTGGTGGTGTTGACCAGATTACTTCGTATTAACTTGTTGAGCAGTGACTGAGCAGCTTTGTCATCTGTAATTAAAAAAACATGATCAAGCTCACAGTTCAACTACAGGACTTCTCACACACACACACACACACACACACACCAGCCAATTTATTAGATACACCTCACTGTTTCTTTACTTAGTCTCCACTGTATCAGAGCTCACACTAACACCACCATCACTGCAGTACTGAGAATCATCCACCACCCTAACAACGCCTGCTCTGTGGAAGTCCTGATCAGAGAACACAACAAAGGGGACTAACAGTATGGAGAGAAACAGATGGACCACAGAATGGAACTGTAGAACTACAAAAGCTGTTATTGCTGTTTTAGTCCAAAAGGTGGCAGCACTGTGCAAACCGTTCAAGGGTTTTAGTTGTTGGGGGAACATTTTTATATTCAAAGCAATAATCCAGTGCAGTATGTTCTGACCCTGCAGGAAGGACCAAGCACATTAAATATAGAGACGTGCTGCTAAAAGGTGAATGTGAGAAACACATTAGTAATTAATTCCTATAAGTATCTCTTAAAAATAGTAAGTCACTGTGCTGTTAAAAATTCAAGAGCTTTAAAAATGTAAGAGGAACAGAAGGCTGAACCCTGGATGTCTTAATTTCACCAGGTACTATTTCAAATCTCCATATTTTAATTCCCATCGACAAACTGATCGGCATCAACTTCTGACTCGTGATGTTCTCATCGTAAGTCGCTTTGGATAAAATCGTCTGCTAAAAGATTAAATGTAAATCACGTTGGAGTAACTGCTACGAGGTTTAACCCTGATAATAATAAACATGTTGTAAAGGTAACGGGTATAAAGCTGCTTTGTGTAATAAGTGATTTGCCACCAGAAGCAACAAAAATAATAATAATAACACAATCAGTAAACTGATTTTAAACATTTAAACTGCTGCCGCTAAAGAAAGCACCACTGCAGCGTGATCGGTGCAGCGTCGGCAGGAGTTTCATTTCTAATCAGCATCAGGAGTTCTATCCCAACAGGATCAGATAAAGAACCACAGTCACCCCGGAGTGAAGCCACTCAATAACAGAACCAAAGGGCACCTTTGTCGTCATCCTCGGTCTTTGCTACGGCCGCTTCCGTCTTGGCTCCTGTACGAGAACGAGTCGTGTGAATCAAT
>JAFMOD010001611.1:120111-140502 GCA_019802435.1 Corydoras maculifer
AGATCCTGCGGGAATCTTTCAATAACGTCACAAAGTTGTTTCGGTCTCTTTAATCGGATTAAAAAGCCGGTTTTCTTTGATGTTTCTGATTAAAGGTTTAAATGATGAAGTTTATGAAGCTCACCGACTCCGCTGCGGCTTCTTGTTGATCCACAGCGAGGGCCCACGAATCCGTCGCCATGTCCGAAAAAACCTCGAACAAAAGGGTTTGCCTTTTAAAAAGCGCGTCCTCAGAGTTCCGCAGATCAAAGTCGAGATCAAAGAGCCGAACAGAGCGGCGCCGTCAGAAGTTTATTTAAAAAGGAAAGCGAGTTTAAAGAATGGCGTACAGACGGCACACTTCACACCGTGTGCTACACTGACACAGCGCCGTTCAGAAACAAGCGCTGACAAACTAATGGTTCCTACATTGGCTAATCTGTTTGCTAAATTCTTGAAATTGTAATTTATCGTTTTTAAAGATGACAGCACACATAATCTCACCAAAACTGATTAGGTTTATTCCTGAGCTTGTACTTTAACTTTGTACAAAACCTCACACCCAACCGTAAGAACTGTAACATAAATCACACAAACCAACAACCAATGAACCCTTAATTCTTTGGAAATTCAAATCGTCAATGTTCTTAAAGGAACAGAAAATATAAAATACATATACAACAAAAAATATACATTTTTAACAACTTCTCACAGACCTGAGACATAAACATCCATCCATCATCTTTCGCTTTATCTTCTATTAGGGTCACGGGGGGGGGGGGTACCCCCCAATGCCCATGCCCATCCAGGGGAGAACGTTTTGGGGATTTGAAATATAAAATCCATATAAAATCCAGAATCTGATGCTTTTTGAACTTTTGATTGATAACTGATCGTCAACCTTCACTCTTAATGACTATTTTGTCGTGAGGTTGGTGGAACCATGAGCTTCCTCATGTCCAGTATAAGGACAACCTTTGGTGGATGATCTTTTGATACTAAATCACGATGACCTCACTTGTTGCCGGTTCGTTATGTAATTGTAGTGATACCAGAACCATTTATTTATTGATCTATTTATTTATCTCTTTATCTATTTATTTCACTTCTGTTCCAACTTTTAAAGTGTTGCAATTTCTGATTGTGTTTCTGTTTTACAAACAGAATTACGTTTCTGTCATGCAGATCAGTCTCTGTAGAAACTGTAACTGTGTTAGTGATTCGCAAAAATCAGATGTGTCTGGATATTACCATGAGTGTGGGTGTGGTAGCTCAGTGGACAGAGTGTTGGGCTCTCAATCAGAAGGTTGTGGGTTCAAATCCCAGGTCCACTGAAGTTATCAGTGTGGGTGCTTGAGCAAGACGCTTAACCCTCATTGCTCCAGGGGGCGCTGTGATGAACCCTGTGCTCACCTTGTAAGTCACTTTGGATAAAAGCGTCCAATAAATGACCAAATGTAAATGTAATAATGTTGACTATCAGGAAGGACCAGCACCAGTGCCATTAAAAAACAGGTATTATTGGGTGGTGGGTGACTCTCAGCACTGCAGTTACATTTATTTGGTGGTGCTGTGTTAAAGATTTTGCTCTGGACACTTAACTCATTGATACTGACTCTAAGAAGATAGATTTAAAAATGAGGGAAATCCCATAAGGGGCCAAGATTTCATTTTTTTGGGTGGCTCTGAGTAAGTTAACTGTAAATCACAAATATATAATGACATCCGGGCGGCATGGTGGCTTAGTGTTTGGCACGTTTGTCTCTCAGTGGTAGGGCTTCTCGGTTCGAATCCTCATCTGGGTGGAGTTTCCATGTTCTCACCATGTCTGTGTGGGTTTCCTCCGGGTTCTCCGGTTTCCTCCCACAAACGGTCAATTGAATTCTCCAAATTTCCCCATATAGAGTGTGTGTGTGAGTGGGTGTGTGTCCAGTGATAGATTGGTGTCCTGTCCTTGGTGTATCCGCCCAGCGCCCGAAACCTTCTCCCCTGGGTGGGCATGGGGAACCCAACCAGATCCTAGTAGAGAATAAATGGATGGATGGCTGGATGGATGGATGGATGGATAATGATATCCATAAAGTCCTTTTTCTCCTCTTTTCTCCTCCTCCTCTGGTTTTGCATCGCCTCTCCATTTGCATTTATTTTCTCAGGTGTGTCCGTGTGCGTTTCCTGCGCCGGCAGTGGACCAGCGCACCTCCGAACCGAACTCGGAAAAACCCTCCAGAAAAGCTGGACCATCCAACGAGGGAGGGGAGCGTTCACGTTTTGGGTCTTGGAGAGACAAGAGACGAGAGAGATAGAGAGGGGGAGAGAGAGGGAGAGAGAGAGTGAAAGAGAGACAGAGAGAGAGAGAGAGAGAGACGGTGAGCGCACCGAGAAACGGAGGAACGCGCAAACGCGCGCCGCGGCTGAACGAGAAAAAGAGCGTCGATGAAGCATTTGAGTGAAACCGCCATCATCCCGCTGACTGAGACATAGAGACCGAACAAGAGGACGAGAAAGAAAAGCCGAAAAAGGAACAGAAGCGCCAGAAGCAGCAGCAGCAGCAGCGGACGAACAGAACGGCAGCTGCGCTGCGCGCCTGGCCCCGTGCCGTCAGCATGTCGGAGGTGCTGCCATACAGCGATGAGAAGATGTCTCATTACAACAACGACGGCGACGACGACGACCACCTCTCCTTTACCTGCCGCCTGCAGGACACCAACAACTTCTTCAACGGAAACCAGAACAAGCGGCCGCCCAAGCTCGGGCAGATCGGGCGGAGCAAAAGAGGTAACGGAGATGGTTTGATCTGTGGTTCTCCATCTCTCCGTGACCACCCCGCACCTGTGTGTGTGTATGTGTGTGTGTTTGCATGCTTCGTGTGTGGATGGTGTGCTATGAGCAGTTGGGATGTTGTGGTGTAGCCGCGGCTCAGTGCGCATTTCCATGCGCCACTCGTGTGCCGAAGCTCCGGGGGTTCAGGGTTCTAAGGAGAGCACTGTGTTGCTGTCATGTAGACTTGGGAAATCCTGCCTTAAGCTTCTATGAAGGTATGCAGCATTTAGAGAAGGATAGGGGAGGGGGAGGGGGGAGAGAACAGCTATTAACACATCTGACATCATATTAACATGCAACATATCCCCCAACCCCCCCCCCAACCCCCAACATTTTCTTTTCTGCTTTTGACAGTGGAAGAGGAAAACGATGCCGAGGCACTGGAGAAGGCGACGGACAAGTCGTCCTCGTCTGCGTGAGTGGATTCCAAAGACACTTGACCTTTGATGTGTGTACCCAAAGACATTGTAAAGAAGCACCCCCCTCTCCCATCCGGCAACCAAAACCAAGCACGTCACAGTCCCTGACACCCGCTTCCCATCGCAAAGGGATGGCTGACGAACCCTGGCATCCATGGGAAAGGCGTAAAAAAAAGGGGGCCCGGGAATGGGAAGGGAATGCTGTGTTTTCCTAACTTTATCCGAGCTTTGTGCAATGAGGTGGGCAGCGTTCTGCGAAGCGTGGCCGGCCTGTCTAACCAGGACATAACAAAGCAACTAGAGGGACTGAGCAAATTGTACCATTAATATCCAACCAGTATCTTCCCCAGCTGTAATTCAGGCACATTTGGCTGGCTGATGATTTTAATGGTAAAATAGCAATGTCGACATCTCTTCCACGGTGAATTTCACCATGTATTTCAGAAGGCTATTTCTTTTCTTTTCTTTTTTTTTTTTTTTTTTTTAAAAGGAAATGTTTTACAGTATTGGAGGTCTGAAGAAATTTTATAGAAAATGAGAGGAATTTCATTTCTCTCTTTATGTTTTTGGATGTAACTTTAGTAAAGGAATTGACGCATCCCCCGCGCCCTCAACCCTCTTTCATACATGCATTCAATGTTTCTAAGCTGATTAAGGTTAGATCAGGTGTGTCGAGTTGGAAAAAAAATCTTACTGTCGCATCATTCTTATGATTATTATTATTATTGTACTACATATTTACTGTAGATGTGCCAAATAATCATGACAGAAAGATGTATTTCTGTGCTCTCTTCACATGCACAGTTTAATGAATATTCGGTGTTCATGTTTACAGGGCTTTTTCATACTAGTGATGTACTTTAGTCATGCATGACAAACCTGACGACCTCAAGAGGATCTTATATAACAGCTAATGTTGTGTTTCACGAAAAGAAAAAAAAATACGTTTCTATGGGAATATCTGTAATATTAAAGGTTTTAAGAAATGTAAACGACGATGTTGTTTGTCACATCCGCTTCTCTATCTGTGTGTCTTTCTAACGTGTTGCTCAGCCTCAGTTAAATCTGTGTGTGTGTGTGTGTGTGTGTAAATCCAGGGGACGTGACATTTCCATAGCTGGCGCACGTGTTGAATGATTGATGTTACGGAAAGAGCCTTTATCAGAGTGAAGCATTTTAAAGCCGGTCCACTGAGGTTGCAAAAAAAAAAGGAAAAAACAATCACATGAGGGCAAATCTCCCGTGGTGGAGACACTCAGAGGGGGCATGTTGGCACAGAGACTCTCAGGCTTCTGCTGCTCTGTAGCAGAGCTTCACACTTATTGAAAGCACACGGACTGGATGGGCTGCCATGGCAACAGATGCACCTTGCGATCAGTGCTGTTGAAAGGGAAAGCAGGAGCCGATTGCGCCTCGTGTCCTCACACTAGGCAGAACCCATTCTGTATTCAGCACCACTGCAGTGCTGTGTGTAAACATTTAAGCAGCCACATCCATATCCTCATTCTCATTAAACGGCGTCCGGACAAAACGACGCTCCCCATCTCTCCTGCAGGCCAGAGGTCCATCAGGGGTCAGTGGCGTTCCGGCCGTGTCTGTTGTCAAGTCAGAAGTTGTGGAGCACTAAGGAGCGGCATTAGCAGACCTTATATAATTCTCCAGGGACGTTACCCCACCCCATGGTGCAATGTGACAAGACACATGCAAATCCAGAGATCCTGAGTGCAATTTGCATTGCGCTGCATGTCTGCTGGCGTGGCTCATGGGGCCTCCCCAACAGAGGTGCATGTGCATGGGAGGTGCCCAGCTCCTCCGAAACAGTGACTCAGGTTTTGGGAAGGAGGAAAACTTTCTGGGTGCTTTCCCCAAGATTCGAGGACGCGTCCAGATTGGTTTGGGGGGTGATGACGCACACGCCGTTGTGCCAGCCTCTGTATTCCTCTCGCACGTCAGATCCATCACGAGCCGAACCGATTCAAACCCAAAGTTCAATTATTGTTGAACAGAACACTCACATCCGTCTCGGATTCAGTTTCCGGAGACGGCAGCGGGTTGCACCATGTGTTGCAGCAGGACGGAGCGTTTTCTACATCTCTGTATGATGTTTACATTGGAATGGAGGGCTGTGTGTTGTTTTGCCCGTCTGAAGCTGAGGAAAGTGCGCTCTGCATGTACACACTGTGCATGCCAGATAGAGACACGCTGTTGGCTGACTGGACTGTTTCCATGGCAACCATTACAGGTTTCAGCCCGGCTCACTGCTGCAAAGTCATGGGGAGGGGGACAACGTACGAGAGAAGTTTTTACACAGAGAGGCGTTTTTGTTTTTTGGTGCAGAGGCTCGAAAAGAAAACTGTCTCGCCTTCAGTTACTTCACGCCGTTGACCGTGGTTAGTACTTCGGTGCGTATGGCGTTCTGAGTGCGCACCATTTAAATACAGAAGACTTTCATCCTTACATTCAGAGCTTCATCTCTCAACCTCCTGCGTTCAGAGCAGAGCATCACGTCACGGCTCTCATCAGTGAGTCACATGAATTTTGACATGATGATGAGAGAAAATAGTTTTTTTCACGTGTTGTGACAAATCAGTACAATAAAAAAAAAAAAACGATGCAATGCCAGAATCATATGATGCTCATGAAGCTGGAGTCACATAATTTCACCTGAACTGTAATTTCAGTCTGACACCTTCTGCCTGTGAGACAGACACACATTGTTCCACGTCTTTCCTAAAAACCATGAAGAGTCACTAACACTGGAAATGAATTTGACTTAATAACAGAACCTTCTTAACTTTTAATGTTCTTCTACAAAAATCTTCTGAAGTTTGGTTTTCTCGTGTGTTATAAATACATGCTGATGAAATTGGAGATACTGAACCGCCTCGTGAGATCTGCTGGTACAGATCAGTTTCTGCTGGAATGATGGATGGAACACGTGCTGGAGTTTGTTAAAATGTTAAGAAACCATGGAAATGAGCTCAGGGGAGCCAAAATACTTACATTAGACTTTCTCTGTGCAGGGTCGCGGGGAAGTTCCCCATGCCCATCCAGGGGAGAACGTTTCGGGCGCTGGGCAGATATACCAGGGACAGGACGCCAATCCATCGCTGGGCACACACTCACTCACACAAACACATACACACTTTATATGGGGCAATTTGGAGAATTCAATTGACTTGATCCATGTTTTTGGACTGTGGGAGGAAACCGGAAAACCCGGAGGAAACCCACGCAGACACGGGGAGAACATGGAAACTCCACCCAGATGGGGATTCGAACCAGGAATCCCTAGAGCTGAGAGGAGAACATGCCAAACCACTAAGCCACCGTGCCGCCCGGTTCTAATATTGTGACCTGTCAAAGACAATGAATATGAGAGCTGAAGTTCATAACGTGTGTATATTTATATGAACTGCAGATTGTGTAATAGATCCACTATAATGAAGGTGTTAAACTGACGGCGCTTCATTCAGATCAGACCGCAGATTCTGGAAGATCAACATGACTCACGCTGAAGGGAGTTTACACATCGTTGACGCAAACCCAGTCCTGACAGACAGCGGGTTCCTCACACAACTGGTCTTCGCACATTTTTTTTTTTTTTATTTGAGCGGCGTGATGAGAGATGGATGAGTGATGCTGACCAAAGGCCAAATCTGCTGAGAGCTGTCGGCATTCGATTCATCATCAAAAATTTCATTCTGTGATCAAAGTAGCGTCAGAACGGCATCACACGTCACCTGCAAAAACAGTTTCCTCATTAAAAGCAGAGACCCGCTGTAGAACAGACGTTCTGTGGATGTGAAGTCGCTGGCAACAAAGCCACTGGAAAGAGTGAAGACGGGGGGTTTGCAAAAAAAGAAAATAAGAAATCTGAGCATAAAGCTATTTCAGGATCTGCATCAGTCTGCGGGACGCGTCTGGACAGGCACGGGCCCCCTGCTTCATGCAACCGAAAAAATGGTTTAGAACGTGGATACAGCAACCGGCCCTGAGGATCACCTTACCTCCCTGAATGGAGGAGAGAAGATAAAAGACATCATCAGACCCACACCCCGCATCCCCATCCTGATGCTCTGAACATACAACAGTACAGCTGTCACTAGTAGTTAGCATGTTCTCCTCTCAGTTCTGGGGATCCAGGTTCGATATCCCGAGTTTGCATGTTCTCCCCGTGTCTGCGTGGGTTTCCTCCCACAGTCCAAAAACATGGATTCAAGGTAAACTGAATGCTCTAATATAGTCCTGGATGTTCCTGCCTAGTGCCTGAAACGCGCTCCCCTGGATGGGGAGCCCCTAGAGGAGAAAACGGAAAATAATGAATGAATGAATGAATGTTTAGCATCAAACATTTCTGAATATTCATGTATGTAAATTGTTTCTCTGAGGGACAGATTTCACACACACACCTGTAGTCTGGTGCAGATCTGGGAATTTTACAGCCCTGGGGCCACATCTGGCCCTCTGGCTGTCCCTTTCCAGGAAGATAATGGGGCGTACCATGACAGTCTCTGATGTTGTGGCCCCTTAGTAAAAAATTTCCCAGTTCTGGAATGATGGAAAGCACGTGAAGAAACAATGCTTATTTTAAAAAACTCATATTACCTTCATATTACACATTAACAGAAATAAATAGCCTATCCCGGTTAAGCTCAGATATTGCTCTGTATTATTTTTTGAATATTATATGGATGTTATTAAACAGATGCATGGGAGGCGATGTTAATGATTCACCTGCGCAGGTCTGATGGAGTCCTCGTGCTGCAGCTGAACCTTGTTGTGTCGAGCCTCTTGTTTGTGTTGGCTGCTCACCAAACTGACAGCCTTCAGCTGTTATTCCACCTCACAGAAGGTTCTAATCAGAGCCCACCATAAAGGAAATAACATGTAAAGATCACATTTCATTTTCATTTCTAATAAGCAACAAGAGGCTGATGGTCTTAAATCACGGCATGACGTGGCTTTGAATTCTCTCGGGAACCCGTTATGGGACACCACTGTCGGCTCACTTCGGGTTTTCCGTCTCGGAGCAAACATTTTTGCTGCTCGTCACATTTCCATCGATGCTCGGTGACCTCAGACACTCACTGCTGGTGTACGAGAGCGGGAGCTTGCCATTTCGACTTTGACATCCAGTTATGTAAGAGTGGTACATAAAAGCACTCTGAATGCAAAGAGCAGGGAACGTGTTCGGGGGGGGGGGGGCGAAGGAGGAGAGAGGATCCTGAAGCTGGGATTGGCTGCACACATCAACTCGGAGACGTTCAGTGACGACCCAGGGATTAAAGCCTGTTATCACCAAAACCTGCGCGGACGCTCAGTTATCAGAACGAGGAATGGGAGACCTAAAGGGGAGATGCGAGCTGGTGAACGGCCCGAAAAAGGGCCTGAAGACGAACAGCGCTGGGGTAACGGGGCTGATCCGACAGTCTCTGGAGGCCAAAAAGTTTGCCTATTGTCCATACAGCAAGTTCAGAGTGGGGGCCGCGCTCCTGGCCCACGATGGGACGGTGTTTACAGGTGAGAGGACGCGAATTAAACTCAGATTAAAGAAATATTGCAATAAGGAGTTCTGTCAAGATGTTAAGACATACATTACAAATAGGTGGGAAAGAACACCGGTCCAAATAAGATTCGTATGAGGACAGTGAGGGTTTAGGGGTTTTATTTATATTAATGAGTATTAACGTTCAGAGTTTGGAACAGAGCTGCTGCTCAGGCCGAACCCTCAGCCGAGTTTGCGATGTCTCCTCCTTGCAGATGGTCCTCAGAAGGTGGTGTCACTGATGCAAAACCTGTGCAATAACACACCATTGTTCTGGTTCAAGAATCCCAGATTCATGGGGAGGGTGAGGGACGTCAGCAAGGGCTTCGGGTCTTTCTGCTGTGGAGATCCATGATGGAGGAGATGTCCGAGTCAGCGCTCATAAACAGCGTACGTGGATGAAGTATGAATTTGGTCCGTTGATTGGGCAACGTTCACATAGAACTGTTCTGTCTTTATGGGACATAATAAACACTACAGGATGGGATAGGCTGTAGTGGAGGTGCGTGACATCACCCTCACGTTACAGATGGATGGTTTCAGATCATGTAGCTGCACATAGTTCTATTAGATGTTGGTCAGGAACCTTTACAGTACTGTACTGTATGTACAGGCTGACGCAGAAAATGCCATTCTTGCTCAAGCGCGTGGCCCTGAACCAGTGCGTGACCTCAGAGCTGAACACACCGTAAAAACCACAACAAACAGGGCCGTCACGCAGGGTCATCGTTCTGTCCTGAGAACCTTACAGCTCGTCTCATCTTCACCTTCAGGCTGCAACGTGGAAAACGCTTGTTACAACCTGGGAATCTGCGCCGAACGGACGGCCATCTCCAAAGCCGTGTCAGAAGGCTACAAAGATTTCAAAGCCATAGCCATCGCCAGGTAGAGCGTCCGAGTCTGCCTGCTGTAATGACCGCGTCCACGGGTTCCATGCTCTTATCTCTGTGTGTTTGTACAGTGACCTGAGTGAACATTTCATCTCGCCGTGTGGAGCCTGCAGGCAGTTCATGAGAGAGGTGAGTAGCACTGACACATCACCACCACCACCCACACCATACACAACAACCACCACCACCCACACACACACACCATCACCACCACCACCACCACCACCCACACACCACCACCACCCACACACCACCACCACCCACACACACCACCACCACCCACACACACCATACACCAAGTCTACAATGAAGGCTGCTTGGCCGAGGAGGATGAGTCCCCCACCGAGTCTTGGTCCTCCCAAGGCTTCTTCCTTAAATAACAACATAACAGGGAGTTTTGTTCTGCCGCTGTCACTTCGGCTCACTCTTTGGGGGTTTAAAGGCTTTTCATTCTGTAAAGCTGCTTTGTGACGATGTACTGATGTAAAAAGCGCGACAGAAATAAATAACTTGAACTTGAACCACCACACAAACACACACCATACAATACACCACCTGAAGAGTTACACCAAACCTCCCGTGTGTGTGCAGTTCGGCGGTACCTGGGTGGTGTACCTGTCCAAGTCTGACGGGTCCTACGTGGAGATGACGGTGGAGGAACTGCTGCCCGAGTCCTTTGGTCCTGAAGATCTGAAGAGGATCTAAAGAGGAAGAGGGTGCATGCTATTCCAAATGAATTTTAAAGGGTCAGCGACGACGTGATCAGGGTGAGGGCAGAGGGAGGTTCAGTGACCTTCTTCCACACCAGCCCCGTTTAGCCGTTTGGTTTGGACTCCATTCTACGGTGCTGCTGGTTCCAGTGGTTCATGTCAAAGCGACACACGTGATCTCCGGCTTCTATTCTCTTTAATTCTTTAAGTTCATAACGTCCAGTTGAAAGAACATTCATACAGTACAGTTTACATTTCACACAACATCCTCCGTCCACATTGACCGAGGCTCGGGTTCGAGCGTATTGAACGCCCTGAGCATCGAGTGTTTCATATAAATCATTACGGACTGGATTTAAATTAATCTGTAATCTAAACTCATCTGACGCTCACTATCCTTATTTAAGTTTGTGTGTTAATGTTAATGATGAAGGTTATAATCATTTATAAATGTACTGTAAAGCTGATGATGATGATGAAGGCTATGTTTTATCTATAACCTACTGAAGGAGCCACATCTCACACTTTAAACAATAAATTAATTCATTATAAAAACCAGCTATGTGTAAACAAACGCAGTCAAGGTGGGAGGGGCTTAACTGTCAGTTAAACTCGGTGTGTGTGATTGATCAGAATGTGCACTATATGAACAAAAGTATTCGGACACTGATATGCAACAGCTTTCTCTCTTTGGGAAGATTTTCTGACCACTTTTCAGAATCTACATTTGTGAGATTTGACAAGCTAATTCACAATCTCTGTTCCAATTCATTCCACAGGTGTTGGATTGCAGGGGAGGAGTTTCCTAATACTTTTGTCCATATAGTGAGATTTAACCGGTGCATAAGCTTTTCAGTGTAATCATGTTCTCTAATAAAACCCAACACCCAGCATCAAACCACCATCTCTAACAATAACCCCCCGTCATTCTGCAGGGACTGGCACCATGTGGAGCATCAGCTGTTTAGATCTGGCCAGTCTTCAACAGGGTGTCTCTGCAAAGCCCCTTCCATGAGCTTCTCCATCCACAGGCCCAGTCGGTCCAGTCTGTGGTGGAGCTGCTGGGTAACGGAGTGGGGGTCTCTGCCGGAGTCCGATGGTTCAAACAGACAGAAGTATTTTCTGTGTCCGTTGAGGGCCAGCACATGGCCGGTGTAGCTCTGTTTGCAGACCAGCCTGGTGCTCGGCGCCCTCTGCAGGAGAGAATCCATCCACAGGCCGTGCTCGGAGGTGTTGAGGAAGGAGAACTGTAGACATTCAGAGCTGAAAACGGAGTCAAATGTGACGTTTTATACAAATAATAAAAATCATTTGAGGATTTGAGATTCGCTGACAGCACTCACCACAAAAACAAGCCGACTTCTTCTTCAAACCTCTGCAGGAGGACGCGTTTTGAGGTGTCTGTGAGCAGCAGCACCACATTGATGCGTCCCGGCGTCAGACGGAGCAGATCGCTGGTGTAGGTCTCGGGCGTCAGCTCACACACCGTCCTGTACTGACGCCTGAAACCGACACACGGCATGAACCCTAAAGAGTTCATCACATGAAGAGAACCGCTGTAAAAGAAATCCTGCAAACCTGGAGGCGCTTCCTCCGTACGTGGAGGTCTTGGGTGGAGCTCTGCTCTCCCTCTGCGGACCCCGCTTCCTTTCAGTCGAGTCACTGGGAGTCGGATCAGCACACGGGTTACAATCAATCAGCACCGAGACAAAGCGAAAGGACGCACATCTGCACGCCTGATCCCCCACCTGAACGCCTGGATGATGACGGTGCCGAACAGGAGGAAGAGCGCAGGACAGATCAGGGTCAGGACGGGCATCATCCCCTTCCTAAACAGATACCATTTAATCAGATGTTAGGGTCAGCATCACCGAGAGCCCTTGGACAGCGTTTACACTAGAATATGATCTAATCAAGTCCTACAGGAGTGTGTCAGTGTGTAGTGGTGTGTGTGTCAGTGTGTGTTGGTGTGTGTCAGTGTGTATTATTTTTTTTTTATAATTAAAATTTTTATTAGGGGAAGAATAAAGAGAAGAAAATACCCTTACATTACACATTTTTTAGCATTTTTACATTAATATGAGGCATTCCTCTAGTTTTCCAAAATTATAAACTGTTTTTACATAAATAAAAAGAACAACAAATACACAAAAAGAAAACAAACACCCTACACACACATTCAATGAGGTTTAGTTATAGTATTGGTGTGTCAGTGTATTAGTGTGTGATTGAGTGTCACTGTGTGTTAATGTGTGTCGGTGTGTGTCAGTGTGTGTGTCAGTGTGTGTTAATGTGTGTCAGTGTGTGTCGGTGTGTGTCAGTGTGTGTGTCAGTGTGTGTATTGTGCAGATGCAATTAGATCAAACAATGAGAGAGAAACCAAGGCTGTGGATCTAATGACCAATCAGCAGACTGGACTACATCCTGAAGAAGGTGGAGCAACCCAACCCCCTCAGACCTACCGGTCATACCTCATACCCCCTCAGACCCCCTCATACCCACCAGTCATACCTCATACCCCCTAAGACCCACCGGTCATACCTCATACCCCCTCATACCCACCAGTCATACCTCATACCCCCTCAGATCCACCGGTCATACATCATACCCCCTCCAACCCCCTCATACATACCAGTCATACCTAATACCCCCTCAGACCCACCAATCATACCTCATACCCCCTCATACTAATCAATCATACCTCATACCCCCTCATACGTACCAGTTGGAGTAGAGCAGGTTGAAGTACCCCTGAGAGAGGAAGTCAGAGGCCGAGTTCAGCCATCGAATGAGAAACATCTGGAACAGAAAGGGGATGAATGAGATTAAAATGTCCAGCGGTTCTTTAAGCGAGCGAGACGTGAGGGACGTACGGGGGCCAGTTCATCGTTCAGCTCGGGCAGCATGGCCTCATGGGTGAAGAAGGCGGGGCCTTTGTGCAGGAGCTGCAGCTGCTGGTAGAGGAGGGTCTTATTCTCCTCACTCCCGTTCCAGCCGCCGGCCAGCGGGCGATACCGCACCCCCCCCCCGGAGCTCCGTCTCTCCAGAATGAGAACCTGTCAAACACACAGCAGACTGAGAACCGAGAACCGGGAACCCCGAGCGCAGGAACCACAGGGAGCGGACGCCGAGCGTCTGACCTGCGGCGGGCCGACGGCCTCGTCCTGCAGCAGAGCGTCACACAGAGCCGACTGCTGCCCACGGTACACGTAGGTGAACCTCAGCTCCTCCCTGCTGACGGTGGACGCAAAGTCCAAGAAGGCGGAGGAGGCCGGGTCAAAGCGCTCCTCCTCTCCGGTGATGAGCAGGACGCAGAACCTGACCGGACACAGTGGTCAGCGTCGGTTAGAGTCGGGTCCAAAAAAAACTAATCTGGTACACAGTGGTGTAGTGGTTGGCATGTTCTCCTTTCAGTGCTGCTTCGAATCCCAATCTGGGTGGAGTTTGCATGTTCTCCCCGTGTCCACACGGGTTTTCCAGTTTCCTCCCACAGTATAAAAGTGGATTGAAGGTAAACTGAATGCTCTAAATTGCCCCATATAGAGTGTGTCTGTGTGTGAGTGTGTGTCCAGTGATAGATTGCCCCCCTGTCCTGGGTGTATCTGCCCAGCGCCCAAAACGTTCTCCCCTGGATGGGCATGGGGAACCCTGAGACCCTGGTAGAGGGTTGAGCAGAAGATGCATCACTAAGTGAATCAGGAGTAAAGTGGACTTCTTACTTGTGGGGACGTTTGATTGGACACAGCTCATCAAAGAGCCTTTGATTGACCAGACGAGGGACCAGCAGGAAGCGGTTGGGAGAGATAAACTCCTCCATGGTCTGTCTCTTGATTCCTCTGGACTGCGAGAACAACATAGGGTTAACTGCAAACGCATGCCCTCATACCAGCACCCCCCCCCCCCCTCGGCCCATCGATGGGATGACCCTCTCACCTGTATGCTGTCTGCAGGTCTCTCAGTGTTCTCTTTGAACAGGAGCATTGTGGGAGTGTGGAGTCCGAGGTTAAACCGGCGTGTGAGGAGGGGACCCTCACCGTGACCCACAAACCCGAACCTCACAAAGTCCCGATACGCAAACGCCGTGAGCTACACACACACACACACACACACACAATACAGAACGTCACTCATTCTACACCTTCAGACCCGAAACGATGAGCGCCGACGTTCTGCTCACCTTATAAAGTAACGCTGGAGAGGAGGCGGAGTCAAACAGCAGCACGCCGGGTTTGTTCTCCTCTCGCCAACTGTTTAAAAACGCCTCCGAGTTTCCATCAGTTACCTTCAGGACCAACAGACAGAACTCCTTTAATTATTCATTCATTCATTAACTTCTGCTTTATCCTCTATTAGAATAATAATAATAATAATAATAATAATAATAATATATTATTAATCCTATATTATATCCTATTATCGTGGGGGGGGGGGTTCCCCATGCCCATCCAAGGGAGAACGTTTCGGGCGCTGGGCAGATACACCCAGGACAGGGGGGCAATCTATTACTGAGCACACATTCACTCACACATACACACACACTCTATATGGGGCAATTTGGAGAACTTAATTGACCTTGATCCATGTTTTTGGACTGTGGGAGAAAACCGGAAAACCTGGAGGAAACCCACACGGACACGAGGAGAACATGGAAACTCCACCCAGATGGGGATTCGAACCAGGAATCCCTAGTGCTGAGAGGAGAACATGCTAAACCACTAACCCACCGTGCCGTCCGCTCCTTTGATTATTCATTCATTTTGAGCTGACTTGCTTTAATTGTCAAAGAAACTGGGGATGAGGAAGTCTGTCACCAGTCCGTCACATGCCAGTGTGTGTGTGTGTGTGTGTGTGTGTGTGTGTGTGTGTGTGTGTGTGTCCGTGTCCGATACCTTCTGCACTAGTTTCTGAGGCAGCAGACTCTCTACAAACTGTCTCAGGTTCTCTGCATTCACAGCGTTGTGAAAGAAGAACACTCTGCCATTAATGACCCCCACAACGGCGGGAGGACGCTGCGCTCCCAGAAGGTCCGCCAGGCTCTCCTCACGTCTGACGTCCACCACACCGAACCCGACCCCTGGATCAGAGACGGAGGGTTAAACTGCAGACACAGCAGGTCAATGGACAGAGACATTTTCACTGCACACACACACACACACACACACACACACACACACACACACACACACACCCAGAGGTTCCAGCTGCTGAACCGTCTGCTTCCAGACCGGCTTGATGTGGATGCAGGCGAAACACCACTCTGAGGTGATCTTGATCAGGTAGGGCTTCTTAAAGCTGTCCGGCAGCAGGACGTCCACATAGTGACGGTGACTCAGCAGCTGCTGGCTGTGGGTGAAATCTCGGTTGGACTGAGTGAAGTGAAAGAACGACTGATCGAAATAAAAACTGCTGTGGAAGCCCTGAGGTCTCTGAGCGCGAGGCTGGTCCTCATCTGTCTCCCCAAAGTGGTCGTAGTTCGATCTGCGTTCTTTATTGGATAAAATCTAACAAGAGAATCAGGACGGGCTCATTAAAAAAAAACAAAAAAAAAACTTCACATGCAAATAAAATCAAAGAGCCGATCAGATGACACGAACCTCGTACGACTTTGTGATCTTGATGAACATGTCTGCCGCTTGTGGGTCTTTATTCTTGTCCGGGTGCCTACATCAAAGCACAACACCGCCGCTGATTATGCAATGTAAATATTATGAGACGACGTGTCCTCCCCGCAGAGCGGTCAGTATTTAAACGGCGGCGCTCTCGGGTGTCGTGCTTTGGAAGCAGCGGGTCATCGCTCACCATTCCTTGGCCAGCTGTTTGTAGGCCTTCTTGATTTCAGCCTGACCGGCATGGCGAGACACTCCGAGGGTTCCGTATGGATCCAGAGCGGAGGCCGTCGCCATGATGTGGCCCAAAACCAGCGCCACCACAGCCAGCCAGAGCCGGGGGCAGCTCGGGGGCAACCTGGCTCTCATCCCTCAAAGTTCCACGCTACAAACAGAAAGCAAAAGAGCACCAGAGCTGATTTACATCAGGATCATGCAGAGGTTTTTCCTGTTTCGCAGCATTACAGTCTTTATTAGGTTTGGTTTTGAGGGGAGGGGTGCAGAACATTTACAAGACATGCATCACTAGTTTACTCTGTTACCTGCACACTGCAGAAATACAATTAAACATGACAAGTGTTGTGTTAGTAATCATTCCTGGTCTAATTAAAAGTGGTGTCATACAGACCTGAAATCTAATATATATAAATATACAAAATACGTGTTTTATTTATTAAAATAATAATAAAGAAAGGCACGGTGGCTTAGTGGTTTAGCATGTTCTCCTCTCAGCACTAGGGATTCCTGGTTGAATCCCCATCTGGGTGGAGTTTCCATGTCCTCCCCGTGTCCGCGTGGGTTTCCTCCGGGTTCTCCGGTTTCCTCCCACAGTCCAAAAACATGGATCAAGTCAACTTACGCTTTACCCTCTATTGGGGGGGGGGGGTGTCCCCACGTCCATCCAGGGGAGAACGTCTCAGGCGCTGGGCAGATACACCCAGGACAGGATGCCAATCTATCGCTGGACACACACTCACTCACACACACACACTCTATATGGGGCAATTTGGAGAACTCAATTGACTTGATCCATGTTTTTGGACTGTGGGAGGAAACCGGAGAACCCAGAGGAAACCCACGCGGACCGGGGAGGAACTCCACTCAGATGGGGATTCGAACCAGAAATTCCTAGTGCTGAGAGGAGAACATGCCAAACCACTAAGCCCTGGAGCAAGTCAACTGAATTCTCCAAATTGCCTCATATAGAGTGTGTATGAGTGCGTGTGTGCCCAGCGATAGATTGTACCCCTGTCCTGGGTGCATCTGCCCAGCGTTCTCTCCTGGATGGGCTTGGGGAACACCCCCCCTCCCCTCCCCTCCCCTCGGCCCCGCGACCCTAATAGAGGATAAAGCAGAAGATAATAGCTGGATTGACGTGGGAAGCAGAGCTGCACTACACGCTTTAACCAGCAGGTGCCGCCACTGTGCAACACCGTCATGACGCTGTGAGTACCGAACCGTGTTCTAAAGCCGGCGGTTCTTCAGCTTCGTCGCTGCAGAGCGGTTCGTTTAAACGCCGCCGTTTCGAACAAACTAAATAAAATGAAGGTGTTTTACCTGAATGAAGGTGTTTTACCTGAATGCGACCCCCCGCATCGCTTTAAACCTCACTCTTTCGCTGTCAGGCTCGATGTCGCGACTGCGCGTCTGACTGAAGCTCCGCCCATTCGAGGGGACGTCGGGAGAACACCAGGCAGCGTAAAAGACCCCGCGGCGTCCAAATCACAGCCTCCCCGATACGAAGTGCACTAGGTTCATATTAAAACGAGACCTAAGGAAGCCTCACCGAATGCAAAGAGTGGTGGAGTATGGTATGACATTTGTAGGGAGCAGAGTGTCATTTAGGATAAAACCCGCCGCTAAACGCCATCGATGTCTGTTTTAGGATGTGTTTACGGTTCTATAAAGAACAATGTTATTAAATCATTTTAATAAAAGACATTAAACCTCAGACAGAATTACAACATCAGAGTTAAGAGTTAAACCCTAATGCGTCCTGTGAGCTTATTAATATAATAACGGACATTAAGTAATATAATAATATAATGAAGGACATTAAACACAAATTCAGGCCTCTTTTAACTGGTTTCATCTGTTTCTGTACATTATTGACTTTAAAAACATCTGTATTATTTATTTCCCATGTCCATCCAGGGGAGAGCGTTTCGGGCGCTGGACAGGGCGCCACTCCATCGCTGAGCACACACACACACACACACACACACTCTATATCGGGCAATTTAGAGAATTGATTTTACCTTAAATCCATGTTTTCGCAAAACCAGAGAACCTGGAGGAAACCCACACGGACACAGGGAGAACATACAAACTCCACCAGTTTGGGATTTGAACCTGTTCCCCAGCGCTGAAAGGAGAACGTGCCAACCGCTAAGCTGCCGTGCCGCCACACTTAACTCTATTAAAAACAATCAAATTTAGGGCTTTTCATAAACACAGAGAATAATTACACCTTATAAAAACTGTCACGCCAATCAGATTTCATTCATATGGTTAATACAGTTTAATTTTAAAGGGTATTTTTTTTTTTTTTTTTACAATAGTACAAATCCACTGTAAAGTGACAGTGTTATAAGCCTGAATCCCCCAAAGAGCGAGCCGAACTGACAGCGGTGAAAAAATTCTCCCCCTGGAATCTGCAGGGTTTTAAAATCACTTTCACACAGCACTTACATTCTGTACTCTATAAAACCTACAGAAAAAGAACTCTGGAGAGAGAGAACAAACCAAATCCACACAGAAATGACTCGTACCTGCAGCCAGGGAATCGGATCAGAACCTGCTTCCTGTGGGTCGACACACGAAGCCGTTTCCTTTGCGTTGACGTGCAAAATCACATCAGTTTAATGACATTAAACCTTCATTTAGAGAGATTTAATAAAGCAGCCTGTCTCCTGGAATCTGTGTGTGTGTGTGTGTGTGTGTGTGTGTGTGTTTATAACAGAGTCGATTCACTTTTAAAAACAGCTCGTTTATTATTTATTTTATTTAAAAAATAAAAACTAAAAAGGACCATTTTGTTGTCGCTATAAGAAACAGTACGGAAGCACTGAGAGTCTGTGAGCTGATCCAGCTCTTCAAGTATATAGTTCAGAAAGGTCGTGTGTTAGAGGCGGAGCCTCCATCACCAGAGGTTTACAAAGGGTGGAGCAAGAGAGGGAGGCGGGGCAACCTCGCTCTTATATTACACCTTCCAGGAAAAGCCCAGCTCATGAACTCCAGGTTTGATTCTCTCGACCTGATCCCATGTGTTCCAGTGTTGACCAAGCAGAAGTCCAGTGAGGCAGCAAGGCATCATCAGAGAGAGAGAGAGAGGATGTGCACCGGGGCGAGAGAGAGAGAGAGAGAGAGAGAGGATGTGCACCGGGGCGAGAGAGAGAGAGAGAGAGAGAGGGGATGTGCACCGGGGCGAGAGAGAGAGAGAGAGAGAGGCATTTTGCACATGGTGAGTGACGGATGCTGTGCTGATGAACTGCGTCCTGTTTGCAGTCCTGTGTTGTTTCAGTGCCTGGTAACCAAGTCCTGCTCATTTGCATAAATTAATATTCTAATTAGAAACAGAAGGACATCGAGCAACACGACGTTCAACAGCAAACGCACAACGCTGATTCCTTCAGCTACACAACAACAAAGGTCTTCATTAAAATGTAAACAGAGTCACTCCTCCGGCCCAAAGCCAAGCCAAGCAGAGACACCGCCCGCCCGTCCGTCCGTCCGTCCGTCCGTCCGTCCGTCCGTCCGTCCGTCCCCGCTCGCTCTGGGTGGATGAGGCGGCAGGCGAGCCCCTTGGTTAGGCCCCGCCTCTTCTTTCCCTTCATGACACCGAGCACTCTCTGCGTGCAGGTCATCTGGGGTGCAGCAGGTAGCGGTCCACGTACTGCGACATGGCCTCCCAGTTCCTCCACAGGAAGGCGAGGAGGACGACCAGGACGAGCGTGGAGATGGTGCGGCTGCGCGTCTTCATCAGCGGCACCACGCAGTTCGCCACCGTCGACACGAACACCAGCAGGACGGCCATGACGGCCAGCAGCACGTTGATCAGCTTCCCGAGGAGCGTGCGCGCCGTGGCGTTCTCCAGACCCTCCAGCTGCACCACCTGCTGCTGCTGCTGCTGCAGCTCCATCTTGGAGATGCGCGTCTGGCAGGCCTCCAGCGCCTCCTACAGGCAAACAGGTGCAAATGCAAGTCACGTCGTGCACGGACAAATCTGTTCCATCTGACGAAACTGACTTTCTCATCTAGTAACTACTTCATGAAAGACGCTATGTGGTTGTCATGTGGTTATGTGGTTGTCGTGTGGTTGTCGTGTGGTTGTCGTGTGGTTATGTGGTTGTCGTGTGGTTGTCGTGTGGTTATGTGGTTGTCGTGTGGTTGTCGTGTGGTTATGTGGTTGTCGTGTGG
>JAFMOD010001611.1:153531-190860 GCA_019802435.1 Corydoras maculifer
ATGTTCTCCCCGTGTCTGCGTGGGTTTCCTCCGGGTTCTCCGGTTTCCTCCCACAGTCCAAAAACATGGATCAAGTTAATTGAATTCTCAAAATTGCCCAATTTAAAGTGTGTCTGTGTGAGTGAGTGTGTGCCCAGCGATGGATTGGCGCCCTGTCCTGGGTCTATCTGCCCAGCGCCCGAGACGTTCTCCCCTGGATGGGCATGGGGAACCCCACCGCGACCCCAATAGAGGATAAGCGGAAGATAATGAATGAATGAATGAATAATAATAATAATAATAATAATAATAATAATAGGTACAATAGCAGGTCATCCTCCATTGATTACATTTACTTACCATTCATTAGATTGGCTGTGTTGTTATCGCCATACAGAACTGGGATGTGAAATTAATCCTAGTAGGTAATCCAAAATAATCTCTTCAGGTCATAGACGATGACTGTCACTCAATCCAGAGTGGGCGTGGTGGATGTTTACTATCCTGACGAGCCTAAAACACTACATACTATATATAAAAAAAAAAAAGTTAATGTGTTAATTTTCTTTTTTCCCTCAGTATTGTAGAGACACTGAGGTGCTGGTGCGGGATACAATGTGAGGAGATGATGAGATCAGACGAGAGACAGCAGTCCAAATGAATATGTCTCCTTATCAGTGAGGTAGTAACCGTACTCCTGCATGCATCCGAGTTAACACGTCCCGTACCGGGTCCTGACCGAGCCTCGGGTCTGACAGTCTCATACCACCGGGCCTTTAAACTATACATACCATAACCTACAGCAGATCACTGTATTGATGCAGACAGAAACCCTGAGAACCTTCAGAGCAGGCTTCATGGAATTCACCTAAACGGCCCAGATTGCTGAGACAGCACTCTCTTTCTACAGCTGTTACCCCTCGTTATATCAGACGGCCAGGGCAGGACATGACGGGATAGGATGGGACGGGATAGGACGTGAAACCCGAGCTGAACTGATCTGCCTCAATAACATCAAACACAGCGCTTAATAATTTGACTAAGATCAGGATTCCAGGCTCCAGACAGCGCCACCATGCGCCTTCAACGGCATGACAAAGCAAAGCACAAACAGCCAGCAGCACAACATGAAACAGCAGGAATAATACACACTTTAATCATCTATAACAGTGTAATAACAGTGTAATAACAGTGTAATAACAGTGTAATAACAGTGTAATAACAGAATGAACACTGCACACTACAGTATGAACACTATACTCAGGTATAACACCCAGCGACGCGACTGAAGGGGATTTGTTTAAAACGCGGTGCACTCAGCATTTCTGTATGATATTCACCGACATGTCGAGGTTCTGCTGGATTCTGATCGATTGAGGAGTGGACCTCGGAGCAGACGGACACCTGACTGACTGACTGACAGGGAGGGGATCGGGCGGGACACGCCGGTGCTGACACGCCGGAAAGTTCCACCGTGTGAGGGTGTCGGTGCCGCCGTGCTGGCTGCCGGGTCTGAGGCGCGGTTCGGATCAGCGGCTGGTTCCGATCGCTGCGGCTGATGTCCGATTCATGTCCTCCGGATAGCCTAATCATGCTAACGCGGTTAGCTTATCGGTTAGCTACGGAGCGGCTAGGTCGGCTGAGCGAGGGCACACACACACACACACACGGCCGGTGTAACGACTCACCCAGCGGGGGGGCAGCGCGCCAGCGTCCGTACCCCACCGACACGAGGCCACCGCGGACCGCAGACGGCCGAGACTCCCGACACTGACGCTGTAATCCGGCAGAAACCGACGGGATAGGATCGAAACGATGACCATTCAGTCCTCCGGCTCGGACACGCCCACGATGACGTCATCGGCGCGCACGCACAGGGGCGAGGTGGCGCGAGCACGCAGCTCAGCTCCTCGCGCTGAAAAGATAAAGAAATAATATAGAAAGTCAGTCATGTCCCTTTATAAGGTACAACCTCACATTGTTCATGATTCCAGCTCCTCTCAGCACACAGATGGGGTTTGTAGTTCTACGGTTCCATTCTGTAGTCCATCTCTGTCAGTCCTCTGTTCTCTGATGATCAGAGCAGGTGTTATTACGGTGGTGGATGGTTCTCAGTGCTGCAGTGACACCGGCATGGCGGTGCAGGCGTGTTAGTGTGTAGATCAGACAAAGCAGTGCCGCTGGAGTTTCATCCATGGACCAAAAATGTCCCTCCGTCCACCTTCATCCTGTCTGCAGCATCCTGTGATCAGCAAAGAAGGATAATGAAAATCTTCAAACACGTCCTCAAAACCTTTCTTTGACCCCTTAATATCCGGCCTGATGGTAAAAATAAAACGAATAAAAAAAAAGAAAAGGAAGGAGGGTCAGACAAGTGTAAGTTGTGTAAGTGTGTAACCTTTACACACTGATGTTCACATAAGAAACCCCCCCCCCCCAAAAAAAAAACAACAACAAAAAACAATCAGTCATAAAACTATGTACACAGATTTGTTCAGAACATTGCACATTTTATTAATGAATTCATTATGCTCTGCTTAATCCTATACTAAATTCATGGTGGAGTTCTCCATGCCCACCCAGGGGGAAAACATTTTGGGTGCTGGGCAGATACACCCAGGACAGGGAGCCGATATATCACTGGGCACACACAAATACACTCCATATGGGGCGATTTAGAGCAATCCATTTATCTTAAAGCCATTTTTTGGACTGTGGGAGGAAATCCAGAGAACCCCGAGGAGATCCATGAGGACACAGGGAGAACATGCAAACTCCACCCAGTTTGGGATTTAAACCTGGATCCCCAGCTTTCAAAGGAGAATGTGCCAACCACTCAGCCACGTGCCGCCCTGATGAAGGATTAGATGATTAATTACACAAACTACAGCTAGAGATAAGCTACTGTCTATGATTTAACATCTATAAGATGGAGCAGTAAGGTGGAGTTATATACTAAATTTCACTTTGGGATAAATAACGTGTCTATCTATCTATACTCTCTCTCACAGTATGAGAGTTTAGCATCATGGGAGTATTGTGCCTCTGAAAGCTGCTGCAAACAGTTCCTGTATAGTGATCACATACTCCAGGACGTCAGGGGCCTTTGTTTACATCGAAAACTTAACTACATCATTTCCATAGAACCTCGTTAAACACGTGATGCTGTAACTCAGTAAACCACTGGGGATAAGATTTCTACAACAGTTCCATAATTAACACTGTATTACACGGTAACATGTTATATCATAACCAAACAAAGCAACACTATACAAATACAAACATAACACAACACGTGAAAAACATACACACACATTTTATAGTTCGGGCTTTTATCATTTGGTTCTTATTGTACAGCGTTCTCATTATAAACTGATTACATCTGATTGACTGATCGTTATTAGTCGTAAAGAGGTTTCTTAATCGTGTATTTGTTGTTTAAAGTCTGCTGAGAGCCCCGATTTCCGCGTGCCTTCGCCTTTAAGTGCGGCTTTATTTGCGCCAGTCCGCCTTAAAGTGCTAGGTCTGTGTGAGTGAGGGCCTCCCCCTGCAAACGCTGCCTTACTGCGCTCTTAAGGTGGACCGCCGGAGATAGGCGCCACGGCCGCACTCTGAGCGACGGGCACGGTCTAGCAAAGAGTTAATTCCCACGGCAGCTCTCTCTTAACCCTAGAATGACCTCGCCCCAAATTTGCTCAACGGTGCCGTTTTAACACTTTAGAAGGAGCGTCTGAAACACACAAGAAGAGAGGCGTCTGCTCCCCAGCATCTCTTTATTCAGCATCGTACATCACGTGATCCTGTGCGCGGTTACTGCAGTATGAAAACATGTCACTATGAACTAAACGTTTTTACTAACAATCCTGTGCAGCATTTGCAGTTCTGCTTGAATATGTCTTTGAACATCTGTAATCAATCCATTCATCAGTGAAAGGTGAAACAGACCATTTAGTATCTATGATAAGACATGTGAATCCTCAGAGTAAACCCACACTGGTACAGGGAGGACATGCAGACTCCAGGGATCTTTGGTTGCTCCAGTAGGGAATCGAACCAACAACGAACCAAAGAAATGTGAGACAGAAGAATGAATATTGCACCAGAGGATCGTCCTCACTGCATCCTCACCACTAAAAACTGATTAAGGTTATAAATACTAAATTATTTCATTCCCATCCAAACAATGTGACACCAGCCACACAGAGCAAAGGAAACAGATTAGTAGGTCATGTTCTTTATTTTTCTCTATTTATATATGATATCAGTGGCATTCTGTGTTTGAACTCGATCTGGTTCTGTAATAATAGAATTCACTCTGCAGTGATGATTCTGATGGAGGCCAGGACCTCAGTGATTACAACCTGACATTTGCATCAACACGCAGTGATGTTATTTAAAAACTGACTAAATGTTCATAATAAATTTTAAAAGAATTCACCTTTAACATTGGCCACTGTTTGTTCTACCTGCTTCAAAACACCATCTGACCTGAATAACGTTAAAAAGAAAACATATTCAGCCCTGCGGGCATTAACATAACCAAAGAGTGATGCAGCGAGAGAGTGTGTGTATGTGCTGGGAACTTTATTTCATTTTCATTTTAAAGGCACATTTTTAATACAATTGTCACTTCACATAAATTTGTCAACAAATTATGAACCAAAGACATAAAATCGAGTACATAATTTTCACCATCAGCAGCTCAAATGTCATCAATGTGTAGTGTTTCTCCAGAACATCACGTCTTCTGTTTGACTCTTCAGGCATTTTAAGATAAGATAAGATAAGATAAGATAGACCTTTATTTGTCCCACAATGTGGAAGTTCACATTCTCAGCAGCGGTTACATTAAAAGAAAGGTGAAAACAGCATTTAGTTATTAGAAAGAAATTTAAAAAACTAGGAAAAAATTGAAAAGAATACGATATACGATAAATTCAAATTTTCAGTTAAGTACAGACATTTTAATGACACGTTTAACTGCATCCATCCACCTTGCTGTTGCTCATCCTCTTTCACCCTCATCATGTAATGGATGAATGAACTGCTTCTTCTCATAAAGTGCCTCAGATCGGCCGTTGATCTTCTTTGCAGACGCAAAAACTGAACACTCAAGTAGTAAGCTGTTAAACGTAACTTAAAATTACCTTTTTTTTTATTTACAACAATTTCGAGACAAATCATCGACGTTTCGTGCAGTGCGCGTTCCCGACGGCGTCGACCAGGGTCTGTGCGCGTTCCCGACGGCGGGGAAATATGCGTGCGGGCCTGCAGAGGGAGCTGCGGCTGTCTGAAGCGGCTCCGCTGCACACCACAGTCCGGGGTCCCACTCTCGCTCAGAAGGCCTACTTCCGTCGGGTCGCCGCGCTCAGAAACAACCCCGAACCTGAAGCATCTCCGGGCTTTTCTCGGTCGCTCGACCCGAAACGCTCGCTTGCATTTTGACGGTAGGGCTTCCCCCCGCCGGGCACGCGCTGGCTCCGCGTGAGGCGCGTTCCCGCCGCGGTCCGGACCGAGCCGCGGCTCCCCGCTGCAGAGCGCCCCGCACACGGCCGCCGCTCCGGGCTCATTGTTTGCAGCGCGTCGGCGGAATGAAAGGCCCGGAGCGGCGGCGGCGGCGCCGGGCGGTGGAACCCGGGGCGGGCGCTCTGCGGCAGCGCGGCCGGATTAAACTCCGCGTTCACTTTTGAACGGCGTGTTTTGGCGGAAATGCTTTTTGCTTTTATTTAAGGTAGCGCGGCCGAGCTAGCCGACCAGCTAACGTTAGCCAGCGGAGCCTCACACCGCGGTAAAACATCAAAACCCCGGCCGGCCGCCGTTCATTTCAGCCTCATTTTAAACATTTACCTCAGACCAGCCCGCCGCGCCGCGTTTACTCAGCCACGCTGTCGCTTTTCTGTCAGATGACGCGCCGACTAGCCCGCGAGCTAACGTGGCTCTTTGCTTTGTAAAGCGTCCCGCTGTTTTCAGCTCGAATTTGTAAAAAACGTAACAATAAAAACAAAACGTTGCGGTTAAACCCCGAGCGCGCGACGCATTCACCCCCTTAGGTTGTGTATTGTCGGATAATCTACGGACTCGGGTTTGCCTCAGACAAGGTCGCGTCCCAAACCTCATACAATTGCACTAGGTAGGCGGTGTCGGACTGCACTTCGTCGGTCGCTTTCTGACCCCCTACCAAGTGTGTGGTGTGTGATTAGAGACGTGGCTGGCGATCGCGGAGCGGGCCACACAAACAGTTGGCGGAATCTCAAATGCCTCCTGTCGACTTTCAAGTGGACTACGCTGGCTGTGAAAGCCTCTCTGGGGTTTATCAAGTGTACTTGAGGGTCATTAGGGACTCGGCCGTTGTTAGGCATCATATGAACCTAAACCGAAGCGAGTTTCCCACGTTGCGAAAGAGATGAAATGTTTTAACTGTAAAATTCAATCATTAATTTACTCATATCAGATGATCAAGTTTTAGTGTTAATTTCAAACGGACTATTCACCAAAGATCAACAATAAATCTCTACATCTGACCACACGATCACATTTTTTGATTTGAAAATATGAGATTTGGCCCAGCGATGGATTGGCGTCCTGTCCTGGGTCTATCTGCCCAGCGCCCGAGACGTTCTCCCCTGGATGGGCATGGGGAACCCCACCGCGACCCTAATAGAGGATAAGCGGGAGATAATGAATGAATGAATATGAGATTTGACATGTTCTCCGTTTTAAAGATAAGATCCGGTTGTTACTTCATTGGGTCGTGTGAAGCCATATCCCATTGTTTTATCATCTCTGTCTCCAGACCGCAGTCAGAGGAAGGTGGATTGACCTGTCATGAATGAGCCCATTGAAGGCGGTGCGATCTCTTTTGATGAGTACGTGCGGCAGAAGGCTCGCACCGTACCTCAGCACCGTATGAAGGAGTTCCTGGAATCTCTGGCCACCAAAGGCCCAGAAATCCTGCAGGAGTTCAGCCAGCAGGCCAGCGGCACCACCACCACCATGGTGTACCAACAGGGGACCAACTGCATCTACACAGACAGCACGGAGGTCGCCGGCTCGCTGCTGGAGCTGGCGTGTCCTGTACGTTAACGGGCATTAATCATACACACTGCTGTGGGCGTTGAAGTTCCACTGTATGTGGCTTACAGTGGATAAAATATGTATAGTGTTCCGTTACTGACCTCCAGAGAGCCTTCACTTATTCATTTACACACATTTAACTGAGCTGAGGACTTTAAACATGACCTTATACATTTCTAGATGACAACTATCAGAGGGACATTGATCTGGGTCTGACTCTTAAAACATCTATTTTGGGACAGGTACAGGTGACCTCTACGCAGATCTCACCACAGCTGGCTGCAGCTGTGCAGCAGGCTTCAGAGCAGCAGATCCAGGTTCAGGTAAAGTCCTCTTTCAGCTTCCTCCCGATATGACAGAACTAACCCTCCGACTGTCTCTAATGGAGATCTTTTTATTGGTGCCATTTGCAGGTGCAGATCCAGGGAGAGCAGGGGCAGACGGTTGGTCAGGTGTTGCAGGTTGCATCTCCAACTCAACAGCAGCTGCAAGGCGTCACAACACAGCTGGTGCAGCAGGGGGAGCTCACAGAGGAACAGCAGCAACAGGTACATGGTGTATATGATCAGGATACGTGGTTGGGGTTAAAGATCTGTATTGTAGGACAGACCTGGCGTCTGGTTGTTTCTCCTTTTAATGATTGTTCGGCTTGTCCGGGTCCCAGATTCAGGCGCAGCTGGTGGCGGCGGTGGCTGGAGGTCAGCAGATTCAGATCCAGACCGTAGAGGCTCTGTCTCCCGCACAGCTTCAGCAGCAGGGCTCCGAAGCAGTGGAGCGGCGTGCGGGGGCGTCGCCGGGCGTCCTGCAGCCGGCTAAGAAGCGCAAGGTCGACGTACCTGCGGTGGTGTCCTACCAGCTGGCCCAGGGTCAGCAGCTAGCCACGGTGCTGGCCATTCCACAGGGGCAGCAGCAAGGCTATGTGTCCCTGCGGCCCGAGCTGTTGACGGTGGACAGCGCCCACTTATATGGCACGGCCACAGCAGGCACCATCACCGGCGCAGGGGGCGAGACCTGGACTATCCCAGTGTACCAGCAGCAGCAGGGCGTGGCCCACATCGCCATACCTCAGGAGGCCTACAGTACTGTGCAGGTGCAGGACAAAGATAAGGACAAGATGACCCTGGGTGCCACCCAGGTGGCGGGCGCTGTGGCGGTACCCGTGACGGGTGCACAGGAGGAGGTCGTGCACTCTCTGTTTCCGGCGCAGTTCATGAACGGCAACATTCACATCCCCGTGGCAGTTCAGACCGTCGGGGCGGGGTATGCCGGCACCCAGGCGCTACACATCTGGGACCCACAGCAGCAGCATGGTCAGGAGGCTGACGCTCAAGAGCAACATCTCCACCTGCAGGTTGGGATGTTATAATGACGCAACATGTGTTAAAGAACTCAATAGACCTTACCTGTGCTGACGGACGAGTGTCTTGTTTTTTCAGGAGGAGGCGGAGCCACAAGCAGACGCCCCTCCCGAGCTGCTGCTTCCTACAATGCTGAAACCAGAGGAAGGACTGGAGACCTGGAGACTCTGGGTGCAGCGCAAAAACGCAGAGCTCGATAAGAACGAGCAGAACAAGCTGGCGCCGATCGGCCGTAAGTCAGTCAGGCGTTTCCCGTGTAATCCGTTCATCAGTGTCCGAGCACACCCTTTAGGGATAGAGTAATGGACATGTCTTCATTACACCTTGTCTCTCTCTCTCGCTCTCAAGGCCGTCAGCCACTCCGTTTCCGTGAGGACCTGGTGTCCAGCTCGGTGGGTGAGCTGAACGTGGCTCTGTGTCTCATGACCCAGGAGGCTCGTGGTTTGGAAGGAGAGCAGTATGAACCTGACCTGCTCTACTACGTATTCTTATGCATACAGAAGGTACACCCGAAATCTCCCGCTGTAGTCCGTGTCAGGGGTGTAATCAGCACCTGATGGTCACATGACCATAGGACTGCAGTAAAGTCACCGCAGAACTCCATCTCCCCGCGCACATTTCCCCGCCGTCGGGAACGCGCACAGACCCTGGTCGACGCCGTCGGGAACGCGCACTGCACGAAATGTCGATGATTTGTCTCGAAACCATCAGAATCAGCTTTATTCGTCACATGCGTAGATATTCATGGTACAGCCAGCAGTGAAATTCTTACCTGACCTCTCCACAGAAAGATTAATTGTTAATTAGTAAAGGATAAAAAAAATTGAAGAATAAAGATAAAAATTTAATTGAACTCTGTATATACACTGTGCAAATGGAATTATAAAGTGGGTTGCGTTTAGTCCTGGTTCAGGGTCCGAATCGCCGTTGGGTAGAAGCTCCTCCTCATCCTCTCTGTGTTTGTCTTAAGGACACGAAAACGCCGTCCTGTTGGCAACAGAGTGAAGAGTTTGTTGTCCGGATGACTAAAGTCTTCCACAATCTTTTTGGCTTTGGACCAGCAGCGCTTCCTATAGATGGTCTGGAGGTCTGGAAGTGCTACTCGGATGGTGCGTTCGGCCGAATGTAGTGACCGTCTGTCCAGATGGGTGCTGTTCCCGAACCAGGTTATGATGTTCCCTGTGAGGAGGCTTTAGACGGTGAGGAGTAGAAATTCTGCAGGAACTTAAAGGGCAGCCTGAAGTCGTGTAGACGTCTGAGGTGGTAGAGACGCTGACGAGCCTCCTTTGCCAGGTTGTTAATGTTTCAGGACCAAGATAGGTCCTGCCTGCACGATGTGAACTACAAGGTACTTGAAGCTGTCCTCTCTTTCTACTGCAGCGCTGTTGATCCTCAGAGGGTGGAAGCTCCTCAACTGTTTCCTGCTGTAGTCCACTATCAGCTCCTTAGTCTCCTTAGTCTTTCTGACGTTGAGTTGGAGATTATTATCCTGGCACCAGGTCTCCAGGTGTATAATCTCCTCCATGTAGGCCCTCTCATCGTTGTTGATCAGACCTACCACAACGGTGTCGTCAGCAAACTTAATGATGGTTGTGGAGCTGGAGGTGGCCACGCAGTCATAGGTGTATGAGTACAGCAAAGGACTCAAAACACACCCCTGAGGAGCCCCGATGCTGAGAGTGAGGGGGGTGGAAAGATGCTTGCCAACCCGCACTGCCTGCCGTCTGTCCGTCAGAAAACTGGAGATCCAGTGACACAGGGATGAGTGAAGTCCCAGATTCTTCAGCTTGGTGTTGAGTGTGGAAGGGATAATCGTGTTGAATGCTGAACTGTAGTCCACGACCAGCATTCTGACAATTATTCCTCCCAGTGTCCAGGTGAGACAGGGCAGAGAGAAGCAGGTGTGAGATGGCATCATCCGTGGAGCGGTAGGTGAACTGTGGGGGGTCTAAGGAGTCCGGAAGTGGAGAAGTGATGAAGCCTCTGATCAGTTTTTCAAAGCACTTCATCACAACGGATGTTAGGGCCACAGGGCGGTAATCGTTCAGGCATGCTGGCTGAGATGTCTTCGGAACCGGGACCGTGACGGACTGTTTAAAGCACCATAATGAGTTTAAACCCAGAACATGCTGAAAGACTTGTGTAATCCTAATCCCTGTGTGCCGTAATCTCACCTCTGTGGTTTCTGTTCAGTACATGTTTGAGAACGGCCGGGTGGATGATATCTTCTCCGACACGTACTACGCTCGCTTCTCGCAGTGCCTGCACAAGATCCTGGAGGAGTGGAGACCCAGCGTCCATCCGCTTGGTAGTTTCACACACGGCTCCCTCTCGACCATTCGGTCATCCCTGAGCTCAACAGTGTCCTCATACGTGACTTTATGGTTGCAGGCTACATCATTCCCAGTCATGTGACGGAGGAGATGCTGTGGGAGTGTAAACAGCTGGGAGCACACTCTCCCTCTACCTTACTCACCACACTAATGTACTTCAACACCAAGTGAGTCTCTCTCTCTCTCTCTCTCACATCGCCACCACACTACACGTTTACATTGAGCGGTTGCTTTCTCAGGTACTTCCACCTGACCACAGTGGAGCAGCACATGAAGGTGGCCTTTTCCAAAGTGCTCCGGCACACCAAGAAGAACCCGGCCAACCCGAAGGACAAGAGCACCAGCATCCGGTACCTAAAGGGGGTCGGCTCGCACCAAATCAGTCAGAAAGGTGAGGATTCCAGTCCAAACCAGTCCACATGAAATCTGACCATCACATAGAACACCCTCCCTGTACTCATGACTGTGAATAGCCACTAGAGGTCACTGTTGCTGTGCACAAACACATTTCATTCACAGACTGGAAACACTGCGCCACCTGCTGGTTGTTACACTGTATTAGTGCTGTGACATCAGAACGTGAATCAGGGTGATTGGCAGCTCTTGTATGTTTACATTATTAAGAAGTTTTTTTTCTTTCATGTCACATGTTTGTTGCTATAGTAACTGATGATATGTACGCTGAGCAAGCTGAGGACCCGGAGAACCCGCTCCGATGCCCCATTAAACTCTACGACTTTTACCTCTTTAAATGGTGAGTGACCGATCACTCTCTCTCTCTCATGTACAGTGTTCTGCTGTCTGCCTGACATTCACAGTCTAATCCCCCCCCCCGTCTCCACCCACAGTCCTCAAACTGCCAAAGGCCGTAACGACACGTATTACCTGACGCCGGAGCCCGTGGTGGCCCCGAACAGCCCCATCTGGTACTCCACCCTGCCCATCACGAGCGAGCAGCTGGAGCAGATGCTCACGCGCATCATGGTGGTGCGAGAAATCCAGGAAATCATCTCCATCGCACAGGCCAACATTCAGTGAGGTGGGAGAGGAGACGAGCCGGTGAACGAAAGGTCCGACCTCCATCTCGGCAGCCCTCCGTCCTCGCAGCCCGGTCGCTCACTGACTCCACAGAGCGGGAGCTGGCACGCTCCGTATTCACACACGGCCCCGAAGCAAGCGCCAGTGGTGGCTGGCAGCAGAGGAGGCGGCGTTGCTTCATCACCCACAGTCCAGTCCTCTGAGGCTTTAACACGCTCAAAGATCACATGATCAGTGTTCATCACTCGATTGGCTGTTCAAAGTCATGAAAATTGGCTTTATCTGTGTTAGTCCTCATCTGGTGATGTTAGACCCTGTCCTCATGGTTCTATCACCACTCACAGGAGGAGATGTTTAACTCCTCCATCTGAGAACCTTCCTGCCCCCCCACCCCCACCCCCGTCTCCTCTGCCGGGTCGCCACTGGGCCGCGTGCTTGCGTTGAGTGAACTGGACCGATCTCCAAGCCTTTTCATTTGAATTTAGATGATCCTTATCTGTGGGCGGTGCCGTGAGGTCGCGCCCTCTTAACGTGTGCTTTCTTTTCTCGCCCGTCACCTACAGCGCCCCCGCCTCACTCGTCCTCCTCCTCCGCTTACGTTCTCCCCTCGTTCTTTTACCGTCGTAACCCGAGAGAAGCAAGGAGCATGTAACCTTAACCCGGACCGGAGGCACGTCCGCCGGCCTCACCGCGGGACGTTCGAACGGGCTCGTGTTTAACCCCCACCCCACCCCCCGTCCATCGCATCCCCGAAACAAGACTTTACGAGAGCGCAGACGAGACACTCGGAGGAGAAAGAAAGACTTTCTGGTGTTCATTTGGGTTTTTTTTGTTTGTTTTTATTTTTTATATATGCATCTATGATAATCTGATATGTATTGATATTATAGCGGTGCTGGAGACAAACTGACGCCTGTGTTTTCAAACATGCCTTTTGTACAGTGAGGTCCCTGCCCCTGTCTGCAGCCTGTGTTCTTTACCTCCACCAGAACTGTTCTCTGAGGATCAGGACCATGGATAGAGCAGGATCTTTAGGGTGAAGGATGATTCTCAGTACGTGGTGGTGCAGATGTAGTTTAAACCCTGTATCCACTCTGTTGCACTCGTCCACCTCACTGCTCCACACTGTAGATGAAGAATAAGAGACAATAAAAAAATTAATCAAAATTAATGGAAAATAATTAAATGCACCATCACATCAGTGTCACTGCAGAGTGGACAACCATCCACCACCCAAATGTATCCTATTCTGTGATGGCCCAGATCAATAAAGAACAGATTAAAGGTGTAAAGGGATTAATTTGAGGAGTTAATCTGCTTTAATCTCAATGTTTTTTTTTATAAACATGATTGATTAACCAGCTGAAGGGAATCGGAGCGTTTGAGACAAACACAGGAGAAGGTATCAGACTGGAGTCAGACCCAAATCAGACGGTCACACACACGACCCTCAGACCTGAGATCAACTTCACAAATCATTCCACGTTTTAATCGACGTCGGTTCCGATTAATACATAATAAAAGTCTCAGTATTCCAAAGTTGAGAGCAGCTTCGGATGAGAACATTATACAGCACTGAGATTCATCAGGGCCCAATTTCACAGTTAAATCATCCTCTTTTAAATAAGGCCCCGGGCCCCCTACCGTGAGCCGTGCTCTCTGTATGTGCCGTGTACCTTCGACTGCAGATGAAAGGTGGCGCTCTTTATCACAGCTTCTCCGGAAGCGAAATCTGCAGTTTCTTCAGCGTGGCGACGAAGTATCGTGGAAGTGGGCAGGACACGGTGACGTCATCGTGACCCTGGAGCCCGGGCAGGGTTATCTGTCGGACGTGGAGGTGGAGAGGGAGGTATCGGGTTTTGCTCGGCTCCAGTTCAAGAGTCCGCAGCACACGTTCTGGCAACTTCTGCAGGTAGAAACATGATGCACACGTCTGTGAGGGTTGCTCTAGATCAGAGCTTTATAATCAGACGTCAAAAGATCAAAGGGCTGCAGGTTTATGATCAGGTCTGAGGGCGAGCTGACAGGATTCAGATGATCGGTACAGAGCGTCCACGCGAGTCCCAATCTTACATCCAGAACGTCTGACGGAAGTTGAGATCACGTTCTAGATTGGATTCAGTACATTCAGCTGGACGGGTGAAGCAGGGTGACCTCAGACACACCGCTACCACCAGATCACTATTATTATTATTATTATTATTATTATTATTATGACGCATGACATCACACCACAGCAGTACAGGTTCCACTAATCATTAATAATCATTATTTACACACGGTGGCTTAGAGGTTTAGCATGTTCTCCTCTCAGCACTAGGGCTTCCCGGTTTGAATTCCCATCTGGGTGGAGTTTGCATCTTCTCCCTGTGTCCGTGTGGCTTTCCTCCGGGTTCTCTGGTTTCCTCCCACAGTCCAAACACATGGATCAAGACAATTGAGTTCTCCAAATTGCCCCATATAGTGTGTGTGCCCAGCGATGGATTGGCGCCCTGTCCTGGGTGTATCTGTCCAGCGCCCGAGACGTTCTCCCCTGGATGGGCATGGGGAACCTCTCCACACACACACACACACACCCAGTTCCTTGTATAGTATTGAGCAGAAAATAATGAAATAATGGGTGGCACAGTGGCTTAGTGGTTTGGCATGTTCTCCTCTCAGCTCTAGGGATTCCCGGTTCGAATCCCCATCTGGGTGGAGTTTCCATGTTCTCCCCGTGTCCATGTGGGTTTCCTCCGGGTTCTCCGGTTTCCTCCCACAGTCTAAAAACATGGGTCAAGGTCAAATGAGTTCTCCAAATTGCCCCATATAGAGTGTGTGTGTGTGTGAGTGTGTACTCAGTGATAGATTGGTGCGCTGTGATGGATGGACATCACACCACAGCAGTACAGGTTCCACCAAACATTAATATTCATATTATTTACACTGCTTACGACCTGCTTGATCACATGACTCAGATCCAGTTCAATTATGGGAGAGCAGAGTGTTCTGGAGTCACTTTGAAATGACTCCTGATTCAGGAGTCTATTGCACATTCAGCAAATCCTCACCTGCTGCTGCTTTTGTTCACTATGTAGTCAGTGGTGGGTGAATTTGGACACAGCCAAAGGCTTAAATATCTAGAAAAATCTGTTTGGACAAAAGTCCTGTATTGGGACAGCCACACATCTGGGAAGGTGTGTGTGTGTGTGTGTGTGTGTGTGTGTATATATACACCCTGATATTGAGTGAGATGACATCAAACACGCGATGATTTAAAACCTTGTACTGTTCGACGCCACCCTGTGAGGTGAGACCAGCAGGTGGAACGTACCTGTGGAGCCAGTTTGTTCCACTGAGAGTATTTATGGTCCCCGAGGATGGGACAGGACAGAGCCAGGGCCATGTGCACCCGCAGCTGGTGTTTAACTCCTACAACAAACAAAGACCTTCAGAACATCAGCCCTCAGGATTCGGGGCATCGGAGGTGATGGGAGGGGGGGGTGAGGGTACCTGTGGTTGGGTGGAGCTCCACCAGACTGCAGCCCGAGTTGCTGTCCAGGACTCTGTACTGCGTGACGGCGCCGAGAGACTGGCGATGAGCTCGGACACGCACCAGACCTTCTCCCGCCTCGGACATCTTATACAGCGGACTGAGTCCCATCTGAGGACACTTTCAACATCAAGACACGTTCCGCACCTCCACCTCACCTCCAGAACATGAGCCTACCTTATAATGAGGCTGTGTCCCCGTCACCTCTCTTTCAATTAGTGGAATATCAACGAGTCCTTCAGAAGGGACAGGTACACCAACACAGATGACCCTGCGTACGGGGGACAGGTTCTCACCTCAGATATCAGAGCACTGATTTCATGAGAATGTGGTGGTCTTAAACTCACATGCACGTCCTCTGGGCCTGCTGTGAGCTGATCAGATGGTGGACACGCTCTGCGCCCGCCTCGGTCCTGGACAGGAACAGGACCCCCGTGGTGTCCTTCTCCAGATTGTTGCAGACGTGAAGTTTAGATGTTGCCTTCATTCCATCGATGATCTTGCTCAGAACCGGCAGGCTGTCTGTAATGCAGTTCCTGACGCCTGCGGAACCTGCACCGATAAGATCCTCAGGACAGGGGTCTCAGGGACAACACGCAGGACGTTAGGGTGCGCGGCGACGCCCCCGCCGCCTGTACTCACTGTAAATGGGAACTCCGTACGGCTTATTGATGGCGAGCAGGTTCTGATCTCGGTACAGGACGCTCCTGGAGAGCGCTTTGGCGAACACGTTGGGGTGCAGGTTCTGCAGCTGCTGCGTGAGCTGCTTCAGCTCATACACTCTCCTCTGAACAGCAGACACACAACCCTGCACAACAACACGGGGTCACAGGGGTCAGGGTCAGGCAGTCCCCAAAACACTTTTTTCCCCCTATGCCCGTCCAGGATAGATTTTGAGCGCACACACACACACACTCTATTTGGGGCAATTTTTGGGGGGCATTAGACTCATGAACAGCTGAGCTGATGACCACCTCATAGACCTAAAGCATTTTTTGCACTAATTCCCCCCCCATCAGACTATACTGTAGCTTTGCACATGTGAATATTGTTTTCTTCCTCACAGTTTGTACACAGTGTGTGTTTTCATTATCATCATTACACTTGGATCTTGAATCTAGAGCGTTCAATTAACCTTGAATCCCTGTTTTTGGACTGTGGGAGGAAACCTACACAGACACGGGGAGAACATGCAAACTCCCATCAGATGGGATTCGAACCTGCATCCCCAGTGCTGAGAGGAGAACATGTTAAACACTAAGCCACCGCACCGTCCTGTTCAAGAATATTTTTAATTTAATAAAATGTTAAATAAAAAAGGTGGCACGGTGGATTAGTGGTTTAGCATGTTCTCCTCTCAGCGCTAGGGATTCCCGGTTCGAATCCCCATCTGGGTGGAGTTTCCATGTTTTCCCCTTGTCTGCGTGGGTTTCCTCCGGGTTCACCGGTTTCCTCCCACAGTCCAAAAAACATGGATCAAGTCAATTGAGTTCTCCAAATTGCCCCATATAGAGTGTGTGTCTGTGTGTGAGTGTGTGTCCAGTAATAGATTGCCCCTTGTCCTGGGTGTATCTGCCCAGTGCCCGAAACGTTCTCCCCTGGATGGACATGGGAACCCCCCCCCCCCCCGTGACCCTAATAAAGGATAAAGCGGGAGATAATGAATGAATGTTAAATAAAAAGCCGAAATGTGTTCGTTCAGATGTGCAGATGTTCAGATGTGCAGATGTTCAGATGTGCAGATGTTCAGATGTGCAGATGTTCAGATGTGCAGATGTTCAGATGTGCAGATGTTCTCTGTGTTCTGATAAACAATCAACATGGAACCTCCTTAGTTCTACTGCATCAGTTCCTCTGATCAGACATGGGGTTTGTAGTTCTACAGTTCCATTCTGTAGTCCATCTGTTCCTCTATACACTCTGTTGGTGCCCTTTGGTATGTTCTCTGGTGAGCAGGACCCACAGAGCAGGTGGTGTTAGGGTGGTTGATCATCAGAGAACAGAGAGAACCAGATGGACTACAGAATGGAACTGTGGAACTACAAACCCCATCTGTATGGAAGGTGTCTGTGTGTGGTGGTATCTCAGATCCGAACCTGGCAACGGGGTGGTTGTGTGTGTGTGTGTGTGTGTGTGTGAGATCCGAACCTGGTGGCAGGGTGGTTGTGTCTGTGTGTGTGTGTGTGTGTGTGTGAGAGATCCTAACCTGGCGGCGGGGAGGTTGTGTGTGTGTGTGTGAGATCCGAACCTGGTGGCGGGGTGATTGTGTGTGTGTAAGATCCTAACCTGGTGGCGGGGTGGTTGTGTCTGTGTGTGTGTGAGAGAGATCCGAACCTGGTGGCGGGGTGGTTGTGTGTGTGTGTGTGTGTGAGAGATCCGAACCTGGCGGCGGGGTGGTTGTGTGTGTGTGTGAGATCCGAACCTGGCGGCGGGGTGGTTGTGCGTCCTCTTTCTCGCGGCGGAGCTTCATGGCGAGCTCGGCCGCGCTGATGTGCGGGGTTCTCTCCGCGGGTTCGGGGTGCTGTGTGTCGGGCCGTACGCTGTACTGTCTCCCCGCCGCCGCCTCGCCCCCGCAGCCTGATCTCCGCACGGTCCCGGAGATCCAGCAGCAGCTGCGCGCGGCCCTCTGTGATCTCACATCAAACAACTTTAATCCTCTCATCTCGCCGCGCTGCCATCAAACACAGTGAAGCGAACCCACAGGCTACAGCCGCTTCAAAATAAAAGTCCTGCGCACTTATATGACGTCATGGAAGCAGCCAGTTTCAACTTATGTTTTTACATTGTTCTGAATTTATTATTGTTTATTTTCATTAGTTTTACTTAAAAATGAGACCAGATGGAGTTTAATCACTACTGTCCCTCAACCCGCAGCATCCTGTATCACTGAAGGGTTTAAACTCCAGCAGCACTGCTGTGTCTGATCCACTAACAGAGAAACGGATGGACTGCAGTCTGTATTTGTAGAATTACAAAGTCCAGCTGTATGAGAAGTGACGCTAAATACTAGACAATGAGAATAGAAATATGTAGATGGAATGGTTTATAATACCTGATGACAGATCATCTGTAATTAATCTTTTAGATTCTCTGCGTGCTTTGATCTCGCCTTTGATCTGTCACCAGTTTCTCTTTGAGAGGGAAGTGTAGAGAAAACTGTATGTCTAACGTGTGGTAAATAATAAATGGCACCGGGCCCACAGTTCTGTGAATTATTCATGAACCCATTACCAGTAAAGTAACAGATCTGTACTTATTTCCCATTCTTACACACACACACACACACACACACACACACACACACACACACACACACACACACACAGAGTCATATAGAAATCTGAGAGTTCAGCAGTGTAACACTGTGGATCGTCCATCTGATGCATCTTTTTAGACATGTAGACAAATCAGATTATAACCCCGAGGGTCTGTGGAGTGATAAAGTTCATCCAGATCAACAGTTCTGTCATTCTGGAGTTACAATGACCTGCAGTAAAGAACACAGGACCAGAATGAAATGAACAAACCGGGCATTTCTTTACATCATGACTGAGAATAATCCTGAAACCCCTCAGTGTTCTGTTTCCCTGAACATTTTAATTAAATACACGATTGTGTTTAACATGTCAAATCTCCCAAACTGCTCAAAGACGACTGGTCATCTGAGTTTAGGACCTGTCCGGGTTTCATCCTCGCTGTTTCAGGGATTTTCAGAGTTTTGTTATAACCAGCACTTTAAATTCAGACTAATTTGTCTCTGAAGATAAGGCCATCGGTGTGGCTTGGTGCCGCAGATCAGCCGCACACCGAGTGTCATGTGTCAGTGACCGCAGGCAGCTGGAATTTGAGCCGTGCGCTAACCAGTGTGCATTGCATGGATCATGTCCGCCACACCGGTGATATGCTGTCATTACCGTTCACACGAGACGCACCAGATAACCACCCTGACTCAACTGATCCCAGGATGCGCCGCAAAGCATACTGAGGCTGGGACTATCACAGAGCACTCCTGCACCGGCCCACCGCTGCCCCGCGCCATGACATCACCGACGCGTCCTGCTGCCGTTCAGCATCTGTACTGAGGACAGATCACACACTGCGGCCATGTGAGCGACTCTGAGAGCTGCCACCTTAGGACACACAGCCTCCTCTGTTCTGCGATTAAGTTACAGCCAGGACTTCCCCAGGTGAGGTTGTTCCGAGGCCTCAGAACGCGACTCCAGGACTCTGAGCGGTGAGCAGTGGAGACAGAGAGGAGTTCTACTCTCATCTGAAGTGATAGAGAACAGAATGTCTCATCAAACGGGAATACACGGTGAGCCGGTCACTCTGTTTCACTCCATCAGACTTCTGTTTAACAGCCATCTACACGCCGTCGCTTAAACTAGAAGATCTAATGATTCAGATATCAACACGGGAAGGATGCACATGACAAGTACACTGCTCTGTTTATCACAAAGTTCCACAAAATGGTGGGTCAAACGGACTGTGCAAGGTTTTAGTGAATGGTGGCTGTAACTGGAGCTCGAGGGCAGACGGTGCACACTTCATGCATCTCACCTGAACCTACATCATTTATGAAGCCTGCTCAAGCTGCTCCCTTCAAGAAACTGAGACTCCCGCTGTCCTTTCACATCCAAATTCGTCTGAACTTGTTTGTAGAAACAGGAAGATGTGCTTTGATTAATTTCATCTGACCAGTAACCAAACGTTAATATTATTCTGTGTATGATCGTGGAAATGAAGGTCATCGTGTAAGAGCTCGTCCCAGTTTAAAACGTCTTTATTCTCTTTTCATGTAGCCACCGCAGATTTGAAGGCGTTTCTGGTGAAAGCCCGGCACGGGGCTGTGAGGGTCCTAAAGATCGTCATATGTAATGGTAAGAAAAGTCTGAGATATTTAGAGAGATTATAACTGTTCTGAAAGCAGAACTGCAGATGTGTATGTGATGTAAAGCTGGGTGCAGGTCAGGTACAGCGCGGAGACGTCTTCACTTTACAGTTAAAGCATGTTGTGAATGCAGTCATGATAACGGAGGCCTAATTCCGAGCTATTTAAAGCCCCTTGGTGATAAGCAGCAGGGTTTAAGTATTAACGCTGTGTGTGTTGTAGAGCAACTGGTGTTGGGGTCCTACAGAGAACTCTCTCACAGCTGGGACCGAGACTATGACCCGTGTGTCCTGCCCCTGCTGGACTCGTCTGAGCCGTGTTACATCCTGTTCAGACTGGACACGGCCAACCAGCAGGGCTACGAGTGGCTCTTCATCTCCTGGTCCCCAGATCAGTCTCCTGTATGCACACAGAGTTTACTATGTATAATGAATTACAGATATGGATATTGACGGGGACACCTAATGCTTGTATTGGTCACTAACACCCCACAGATGATGATACTGCAGTGATCTCATGCAGACTGACACTTTTCTCCCTGCAGGTCAGATTGAAGATGGTGTACGCCGCCACCCGCGCCACCCTGAAAAAAGAGTTTGGTGGAAGTCACATTAAAGATGAACTGTTTGGAACAACACAAGTACGAAGTCATTCAATCAGAGTCACATGTTAAATCTGAGGTTTAAAACACTGTGACACACACTCACTGCACATCACCGTGGCTTTAGGTCGGGCCTCTTAAACTTTGGGTCACACCTCCACACCCAACACACCTCCCTGAAAAACAACTGAACTATTTTATGACTTTCTTTCCAGGAGGACGTGTGTTTTCAGGGTTACCTCCGTCACATGTCCTCTTGCACAAGTCCCGCTCCCCTCACTGCAGCCGAGCAGGAGCTTCATCAGATAAAATCCACAGAGGTGAGGCGTCCATCCGTCGGCTTCATGTCCACCACCCTCACCTGAAGATAAAACAGAAATGCAAATGATTTACAATCTTTATATACGTTTTGTTTTTTCATGCACCTCTCAGGACAGAGTTGTGTGGGTAAGTTCAGAGTGGATAATGATTCGCAGAGTGTATCAGCATGTTCAAAGTGTTTTATATGAAATCTATATTTCAACTTGTTTCAGGGTGAGAGAAGACAAATCAGCAGTCCCTCTGGGAAAGGAAAGGTAAGCCTGCTCCAGACCTGATTTCATACCTTTAAATCTGACATTGCACAGAATTAATCAGCTAATCAGGCATGATGCGTCTTACAGATATCATTTCATTGTCTCTTCTCTGTGTGTTTGTATACAAATGGAAGACAGAGATACGTACAGAGAGAAAACCTCTGAATCTGCAGGGTCTGGCCTTTCCCATACAGGAGGAGGCCAAGCGAGCCCTGCAGCAGCTCCGGCAGAGACGCATCAACTACATCCAGCTGGTGAGGTCACAGTTACAACTGTGAGTTTGAACATGATGGTACATGATGCTGCTGCAACGCCGCTGTGATCGTTTGCATGTTCTCCTTTGGTGCACAGTGCAAAACATGCATGATGATTAAAGTGTTTAACTTTCAACATTATTTTCCGTCATTCCTGTGTGTGAATTCTCAGAGACTTGACACTGAGAGAGAAACAGTGGAGCTGGTCCACACCAACCCCACAGAGATGCGGGACCTTCCCTCCCGGGTCCCCACTGACGCCCCCCGGTATCACTTCTTCCTTTACAAACACACACATCAGAGTCAGAGTGTGGAGGCTGTGGGTGAGTGGACCACCACATCCAGCGCTGATGGTGTACATGAGGATGTGAAGATGTTAAAGGATGGCTTTAAACGCTGGGTTCTCTGCTGCGTTCACATTTATTTGTCCTGTGTGTGTGTGTGTGTGTGTTAGTCTTCATCTACTCCATGCCAGGCTACAGCTGCAGCATTAAGGAACGCATGCTTTACTCCAGCTGTAAGAACCGCCTTCTGGAGGAGGTGGAGAGAGACTACCACATAGAGATCACCAAGAAGGTCATTTGGGTTCATTTCATTATCATTAACTTATACCTTTACAACACACACTAACACCCCCACCACGTCAGTGCCATCCTTAGTCAGATCTGATGTGATGGTGTATCTGTGTACTTACAGATGGAGGTAGACAGCGGAGAAAGTTTGACGGAGAATAACTTATATGAGGCGGTCCATCCGAAGCCACAGGCCCTAAAACAGGCTTTTGTGAAGCCGAAGGGTCCTACAGGGAAACGAGGAACCAAACGGCTGATTAAGGGAGCTGGGGAGAACGGGGAGGAGAGCTAGAGTGGTCCTGCCTATGGTCCGATCCATCCTCCTCTGTCTGTTGCTCTGGAATCATTCAGTTTCTTTAAATCTTTAAATGATCTGAAAAACACATTTTGCACGAAGCCACCATTAGATCTGAGAAAACTATTAAAAAATAAAAAAAAGTCACATTTTTAGAGACATACAGTCCAGATTTTCACTCTTCTGAAAACGTTGTTAATAAATAAAGGTTACATTTTGTGATTGTTTATATAATTCAAATAAAGATAAATGCAAAATGAAACGGTGTTAAGGTTATATTTATTAATGCTTTGCAGTGAATGAATACATTTTTTGTAGCCCTGTGACTTCAGAAAAACTAAAAAACACAAGGTTCCCGTTGCTCGACTGAATAACACCCACCGTCTGCAGAACCAAGCTTAAATCTAAAGTTCATTAAAGGTCTGTAAATGTAAAGTTCTCCAAGCGTGGCAGCAGATGTGAGACGGGTCTGAAAGCTGACCTCTCTGTGGGTTTTACACATTCAGTTCAGGAATCCTTTACAGAAGTAAAAGTGCAGAGTCTCATATTTTTGACCTCGTGGTGTGTGGAGGAGGTTTACAACACTCTCTATATTACAGACTGTCACCATCTTTGGTAAGAAATGTCTACTTCTTCTTGATTTCGATATTAAAGAGTTACTGAAATAAAAATAGGAATTCGGAATAACTTCGTTCTGACGTCACTGAGTGGAACTCAAATACCGAACTTGAGTGATTTTGATCCCGTTGGCTTCCCATCAGAACGCAGCCCCCCCCCTCCCCTCCCCTCCCCTCCACCATGTTCTTTAGAAAGTGTTTTCGTAGAAAAGATCAAAGGGTTCCGGTGTTGGTGGAGTCGGAGTCTGTTTCAGGATCGGTTCGTTATTTGTCTTTATTAATTAATAATTAATTATTCTGTGGATGATGGAAAGTTCATTAACTCATACTTAATCAGCTTCTTCCTGATGCACGTGCGGACGGACTTTTATTACGTCACTAATTTCTATATAATTTCATAAAAATGTATTCTATTGTCACATTAATCTATAATCTTCACCTCATCATGTTATGGACATGTTGGGACCCGCAGATCGACCTGAGGAATGGAGCTCCTCTGACCGGCCACTTTATTAGGTACATTTCCTTGTTTTTACAATCACACGCTTATTCCCCTTTTTAATTTTTATTTATTTATTTTTACAAAAACTAAAGTTATATAAAGATTAATCTAAGACTCAGAGATTGTGATGATGATGCTTACTCAAAGTTTTGAGTGGTAATGCAGAATTTAACTAGATTTAGTAGATGATTTTAGACAAGGTTGCCCCTCCTCCTCAAGCCCGGGTTCTGAGATCTGTGTTGTTTTCAGTCTTTATTATTGTATTAATTAAGTTAATTAAGAATCAGCTGCAGCTGGTTCATCAGTGATGCTGATTGATCTGATGCAACTGAAAGTATGCCAACTTGGTTGGGGTCAGAACACAGGGTTCGTCACAGCACCCCTGGAGGGTCGAGGGTTAAGGGTCTTGTTCAACCCTCTGGAATTTGAACCCACAACCTTCTGATTGATAGCCAAAATACCCCACCACTGAGCTGCCATGCCCCAAATGCCATCTCATTTTGCTGTCTGATTGACAGTGTTGCTCCATCACACCACTGACAAAAAGGATGGAAGTGTGGACATGGAGATTATGGAGGGGGGTCTTTGGCGAGCTGGTTGCTTACCATGATGAAGATGATGAGAGGTAACATGCTGGAATTCACTGCATGATTATTTTAATCTTATTAATGCGTGTTGACTGAAACAGATAGAAAATGGATTATTAATTTAATAATTAGTGTTATACAATACTTTACCCCTTACCTGCATTATTTGGTGTCTCCTCTGAGGTTCCTCTGTGATGGATACAGATCTGTGTTTATGTTTAGAACATTACATAATATGAATTACATTATTAATCTTTTTTTTTTTACTTTGTCTGCAAAATGTGTTGAGAATAAACTTTCATTGTTTTTTAAAAGAACCTTATTTGGTCCCCGGTTCATGAGTCTGAGATATACAGGGTTTGAAGAAGCAGGTCAGGTTCATCCTCTGAAAACCCTGATCAACCTCAACGATGTGTTCCACTTCCTGAAAACCTCAGGTATAAAATGAACTGCTCATATTGCCCTTTATTTAGTACAGTTTTCCATCTCACTTGTTTCTTAGGTTTTTAAAAAATACATTGCTGCATGTTTACAGTTTAATGAATCATTTTGGGTTGGAGAAAGAAAAACACAGCCTTTAGAGTGAACACCACATTGTATCTGTAAAACATGGTGGTGGTAGTATCATGGTTCTGACTGGGTTCATCATTATTGATTAACCAATGAATTCAGATTTATAGAGAAAATATTAAAGGAAATAAAGAACAAAGGTAATGTAGCAAGTCAATGACCCAAAGTACAAAAGAGGTTCCACCAAAAAAACATTTAGTAAGAATAAAAGTGGTGTTCTGGAATAAACACGTCAACGATCTGACCTTAATCCAACAGAAATGCTGAGTAGAGAGGATGAAGGATGAACTAACATTCTTCTTACCTGATGTGCGATGATAACAGAAGTTCAACATGTTCTCCCTTGCTTTTCAGGCTGGTACTGGGGAAATATTTCAGCTCGCCATGCAGACTGTGTTCTGTCAAACGCGGCTAATGGCACGTTCCTGGTGCGTGACAGTGCACACACACACTACCTCTTCACCCTCTCTGTAAAGACCCCTCATGGTCCAACCAACGTGCGAATCGAACACAGCAGGTCATACTTTCGTCTGTCGTCCTCACCCGCCTGTAGCCTTCACTCCTTCCCCACTGTGTCTGCTTTAGTCCAGCATTATGTAATCACCAGCGTGCAGGACAGGGGCGCTAAACCAGAGGAATGTGTGTTATTCATAAATGACAGGGCATTTGTACTGGAACTCAAGCAGCCTCTCTACATGCCCAAAGCTTTTCCTACTTTACAACACCTTGCAAGACTTACTGTTAACAGACACAGAACGATAACAGCACAGGCATCTCTGCCACGTCTGCTGCAGCGTTACTTACAAGAATATCCTTTTCAAGTGTGAAGAATGGACAGAGACTCAAACTGGTGCTGGAGAGAGACACATGTATATGTGCATTCACAACAACCTACAGTCAGCAGCCATGTTCTGCTCTGCTGAAGTTTTAATGTCTGGACTTCATCAACCCTACAATATGTACTCTAAATCTTATTATTAAATGTTTTTAACTTTCATTGTGTAATTTTATTCTATTAGAAAAAAAGATTTGTATTATTGTAGCCTACAAGTTTCACATTAATTCTAACAGGAACATCCTTTCAAAATCTGTCATATGTTATTAAATTAGATAGATTTGATTAGATTAAATTGGATTAAACTGTATTGCCAGTGTGCAGGGAACAAGTACAGATAGGTCTGTAAAGTTAGGTTGATGTTTAGTATTTGGCAGACATTTCACCGCTGTGCTTTCTTACATATGAAATTATTGTTTTCGGTAAATTACTTTTAATAAATCATGACTGAAAATCCCAATCTGGGTGGAGTTTCCATGTCCTCCCCGTGTCCGTGTGGGTTTCCTCCGGGTTCTCCGCTTTCCTCCACAGTCCAAAAACATGGATTCAAGGTAAAATAAATGTTCAAAATTGCCCCATATAACGTGTGTGTCTGTGTGCCCAGCGATAGATTCATTCATTCATTATCTCCCGCTTATCCTCTATTAGGGTCGCGGTGGGGTTCCCCATGCCCATCCAGGGGAGAACGTCTCGGGCGCTGGGCAGATAGACCCAGGACAGGGCGCCAATCCATCGCTGGGCACACACTCACTCACACAGACACACTCTATATGGGGCAATTTCTGAGAATTCAATTAACTTGATCCATGTTTTTGGACTGTGGGAGGAAACCGGAGAACCCGGAGGAAACCCACGCAGACACGGGGAGAACATGGAAACTCCACCCAGATGGGGATTCGAACCGGGAATCCCTAGCACTGAGAGGCGAACGTGCTAAACCACTAAGCCACCGTGCCGCCTGTTTTCGGTAAATTACTTTTAATAAATCATGACTGAAAATCCCAATCTGCGTGTAGTTTGTCCTCCCTGTGTCCGTGTGGGTTTCCTCCGGGTTCTCCGCTTTCCTCCCACAGTCCAAAAACATGGATTTAAGGTAAAATAAATGTTCAAAATTGCCCCATATAACGTGTGTGTGTCTGTGTGCCCAGCGATAGATTGCAGATGAAATTGTTCATCCTGAATGTGCATGGGGAATAAACTAGCAAACTAACATCATTATATTTGGTCGGATTCAGTTTCATGTCCATTGTGTTCAACAGAACGAAAACTAATGCAGAGAGATCAATGGTTTTTAAACTTTCCTATAGCGATATCATGTTGGCGCAGTGTTTCAATCCGATGGCTGCAGGGTGAAGTGCACTAGACTGAACCGCTTGTTACCGCAGCTCGGGGATTGGGACGCGGCCTAATTCTGCCCATTTTCCTGCAGCAGGGCGCAAAGCTCGACTTTTGGATCGATTTTTGTCGCATTAAGACGTCGAGCTGGAAGCTGCTGAGACTTTATAAAGTTATAATCACGTTAATGAGGTCTGTTTCAGCGCAGCGTCCGTGTTGTTATTAAACGCAGCCGCTTTGCCTGACTGACTGACTGACTGACTGAACTTTATGAAGTGATATAAAGTCAGAGGCGAGGTTTCTGTGAAGCTCAGGACGCGAACGCGAAGCTCTTCGACTGTAAGTTCGTTTAGACGGAAAGCTGAACGACTTCCTTCAACGAAACGAGTTTGTGAATAAACTTTAGCTCCATCTTTAAACGTTAGACGCGAAACTTCCTCGTTAGCGGATTAGCAGCAGCGTCATCATGCAGCGGACGTTCTATAAAATAATGTAAGTAACAAAAACATAATATAATCATCATCATAAAATACACAACGTCTCTAAAGATGAAACTGCATGAGGTTTTAATGCACCGACTCCAGCTGTGTGGTTTTAAACTCGATGTCAGAAATGACATTTCTCCAAAAACAACGACACAGCATTAAAATGATTATTTAGAAAACGTTTGTTCACACTATCTAATTGTACTTCAATAAAAACGTATTTTTTATGGTTGACAAGCGATGGCACTGTAGTTCTGTAGACTCGATCATAAGACTTAACTGTATTCGATCAGCTCCACTGACCGTGTAGATGGGGTTTGTAGTTCCACTTTTCTATTCTGTAGTCCATCTGTTTGCCCCCTTCACTCGGTTTTCTGATGATCAGGACCCACAGAGCAGGTGTTATTAGGGTGGTGGATTATTCTCAGTGTCACTGATGAGCTGAACATCATCCACCACCTTAATAACACCCGCACAACAGGGTTTTATAACCATAACCGAAGCTGAGGGACCTGATGAATGTGAGAATAACATTTAATGACATTTCATATCATGAATCTTGACTAATTTATAAAATAATAATGACTCTAACCTGATCAGGAGTACATGTTTTTACTTTAGCGTAGTTAAGGTCTTTATTAATAACTTGTCCGTATGCAGGGTTGTGACAGATCGATGTGATAAACTATAAGACGAAACGCTTTGTTTTTAGTGTCAACAACAGACAAACTGCTTTTCCGTGCCGGTGTGTTTAGGGAATTGACCGTGAGCAGTAGGTACTGTATGAGATGAGTTCGGTGGCCGGACCGGAGCTGCTCAGCTCTTCATGATTCAAAGATGTCAAGAATCGCATGGTATCAGGAAAAGGTAAGAATCCCAGGGCTTTGCTGATCAGTACAGCGTCCTGTCTCGCGTCCCGTCTCATTCTCATGTCCTTTCCCATAGATTGGAGCTTATGATCAGCAGATATGGGAGAAATCTTTGGAGCAGGCTGAAGTGAAGGTACTGAATGTACCACTCTGAAGGCAAAACATTTTTAATTTTAAATAAAGCGTACACTTAATCTGGATTTAATCTCCTGTTTACTAAAAAATAAATAAAATCAAGGAGAATGTTTTAATTATTTTAGATAAAAAAACAGATTATAGATTAAGATTATATGATACGATTATATTTGCAGGGTATAAGAAATAAACCAAAGAGAACCGGACACATTAAACCTGACCTGATCGACGTCGACCTGGTGAGGGGTGAGTTCCTTCTGTATGTTGATCTAGGCTGTTTAACCTTCTTCCTGATTTGTTTTATGCTCTAATGTTTGAGTATCAACTGTTAATGTGCCAATTTCAGGCTCTACGTTTAGCAAAGCCAAGCCGGAGAGCCCGTGGACCTCTCTGACCCGTAAAGGCCTGGTCAGAGTTCTTCTCTACCCTTTCTTCTATAAGTGGTGGATCCAAGTGACCTCTAAAAGCATCGCTACATGGATTCTGGTCCTGTACTTCCTACAAGGTGAATATTTTCTGAAACATGGTCATGTCACCATCACAGGCTCATATTGGTGCCGAACCTTGTTTGTATGTTGATCTTCTCTCTCAGTAGCTGCAGCTGTGCTGTACATGGAGGTTCCTGCTGCTACGGCCAGTGAGGTCATAGGTCCACTGTGTCTGATGCTCCTTTTGGGTACAGTGCACTGCCAAATAGTATCCACAGAGTCATCCAGGAGTTCAGAGCTCAGCACACTGAGCAGCCCGTCCAGCTCCACTTACAGTCAGAAGATCAGCCCTGTTAGAAGAAAACGGTCAGCTGCTTATAACTCCTGCAACACACTGCACTTTCAGACCCCACCTGAGTTCTGTTTGTGTCTAAATATGTCTGAGATGAATGTTAATAATTGTCCTGATTATTAACGGGTGGGTTTTTTAGACAGAGGAAAGTTGGAAGAGTAAAGGTAGATGAGGATGGAGACTCGTGTGCAAAACCGGCCAAACCGAGGGAACTTAAAGAGAACAGACGGACCTACAGGTCACAGAAAAAGCAGGTAATAAAGTCACACTACAGTTTATTAATCACTATGTCACCTGTGTGTGTGGATTATTAACAGTTTTTAACTGAATTTATGCAGGATACCCTTCAGAGGTGTGTGAATGAGCACTCTGAAGACATTTCCAGTGAGGAAGAGGAGGTGGAGGAGAGAGGAGGAGCAGGACAGCACACAGACAGACTCCTGCTGAATCAACTGGCCAGTCAGGGTTCTGCACTCAGAAAGAGACACAACACCACAGAGTTTACACCCACAATGAATGATCCGGTCAGAACCTAAGAGATTCTTTTTTAAAGTAAGATACCAAATGAAACGACAGAACGGATCTGATTCTGTAGTTATTTTTTTAACAGCAGGAGCATGCGGTGAGCGCAGCGTCATCCGAGGTGGACCACGGGCCGCATTTCGAGGACTCCAGGCCTGCTTCCGACTCGGATGACATGCTGTGGGAGGAGCTTTTGCAGGGTCCTGACTCCGCCTCCTCACCCAGCAGCGAAAGCAGCGATGGAGATGATGGGCTTCAGTGCCATAAATGCACCCTGCCTCTCCCCACCGTCCTCAGCAGTGATGAGGGGGCTTTTTCACAGGTGACTTCACCTCCGTTCTGTATGTTTGGGATGTGACGTTCGGGTGAACTGTAGATTGATGAGATCTGTAACCCCTAAGCACCAGCTCTCCTGGCTTCAGGCCTGTCACCCGTCCAAAGACCGCGTTAGCGCCATCATCTGGGAGCAGGGCGAGTGCAAGAAGGCAGACATGTCTGTACTGGAGATCAGTAGCATCATCCTCACACAGGTACGGACCTGCTACACCATTACTAAACTATTTCAGTATTAATTACAGAGGTTATGGCTGTTTTTAGAGCCTATCCCGATTACATATCTGCTTTATCGTTACAGTTCTCAGTGAATGTCTGTGTGTGCAGGTGAAGCTGGTGGAACAGGAAATGGGTTACCTGGTCTTTGGAGGGCTGGTCACGCTCACCCTGTCACTTCTGCCGTTCTGCTTCCGATTGGCTCAGCAGCTCGATGTGACGCACCTCGGGTCCGTAACCCTCAAAGAAGTCATGCTGATGGCTGTTGGGAGGCCCAGTGCCTCCTCCCTCACCTTCTTCTCCATCACTGCGGTGGAGAGGACCTTCCTGACTGGTCTCTTCTTCTTCATGATGTGTGTGGCTGAGAGGACTTATAAACAGGTACAGCTTTTATCATACACTAACATGATGGAGTGAGTGAACCTGGACTCATCATACGGTCTATACCTGTTCATCGTTCCCAGAGGCTGCTCATCGCCAAGTTCTTCAGCCACATCACATCCGCACGCAAGGCCAAGAAATCCGAGATCCCTCACTTCAGACTGAAGAAAGTCCAGAACATCAAGATGTGGCTGTCGCTCCGATCCTTCCTTAAGGTTCGTTTGTTAGAGCAGCTTTGGTACAGAGATCTCTCTGCAGAATTATAAAGCCTCGTTTCCAAATGAGACCTTTAATAAAATACAACAGAAACAAGACTCTGATATTATATTTCGGCTGAAATGTTGACCAGTTGACTAATTAAAAATGTTGTACACACAACGCAGTCACAGCTGGAACACTGCTCCATGTAAGAGGAGGAACCTTTAAGGTATTTCAAAATGGCACTGTTTGGATGAGTTGAGCATGTTCTCACACACAGTGTACACTGCATGTTTTGCTCTAATCACCGAGTCCTTACCGTTTGCTTGATCGTGACGCCGGTGGAACCCGTCTGTCAGCCTCGTCAGCGCTAATCAGGTTTGCTCGTTTACAGAGACGCGGGCCTCAGCGTTCGGTGGATGTCATCGTCTCGTCCATCTTCCTTCTGGCCTTATCCATTGCGTTTGCCTGCTGTGCTCAGGTCAGGCCTCGTTTTATTAAATGAGACCGGCAGCTTTGTGTGTCGGGGTCTTGATGGTGTATCGTGTACGTAGGTGCTGCACAGCCATCACACGTTTTTGGACTGGGAGAGTAACTGGGAGCTGCTGGTGTGGGGTCCTGCTCTCTTCATTTTCCTGCTCCGACTGGCAACCCTGGGTTCAGAGACCAATCACAAGTACAGCAACGCCTCCGTGTTACTGACCGAGCAGGTAGACGGTCCGCAGCAGGATGTATTCCATCCACTTTACACTTCGAAGAACCTGCCGCCGTCACCCTCAAGTTATTTTGTTCCTGGTTTCTTCTGCAGATAAACCTGTATCTGAAGATGGAAAAGAAACCAGACAAGAAAGATGAGCTGAGTATTGTAAACAACGTGCTGAAGCTGGCCACGAAACTACTGAAGGTGAGGTGTGAACATCAGCACCATCGTCCCTGCTGCACAGACAACCCTCAGATGTCATGACTTCTGTACTGATGCTGTATCAGCGATTATCTGAGGATCTGTGGCCACTTACCCGGTCAGCATTCAGCAAACGGAGATGATGATCAGTGCACTCGATGCTTCTGTTCTTTGTTAGGAGCTGGACACGCCGTTTCGTCTCCTGGGGCTCACAGTGAACCCTCTGATCTACAACATCACCCGCGTCATCATCCTGTCTGCTGTTTCGGCCGTGGTCAGTGACCTGCTGGGCTTCAATATCAGAGTGAGTTCATCACAGAGTGTCAACTGAAAATAATCCCTCTTCCACCATCATCATCACCATCATCAGTGATGGAGGATTAGAGGATGACCAACACAAACTGATGACCATCAAACCGGTTTAAGTTCATATATTCATTTTAACATTTTTTATATTTCTGTTCAGCTTTGGAAGATCAAACCATGACGGTCGATCATGACGCTTTAAACTGGACACTGAACGTCGTGGAGGCAGAGAGCCGCTCAGCCGAACCTCCACGCGACCGTGCGAATCTACTGCTCGAGTCTGCGCACTGCCGTGACTCTCCTAATGACCTTAGGGTGCTTTTACACACCTGTATGGTTTTAAATGATGTATACTGTATTAACCACTGGTAAATATCACAAAGAACTAGAGTTAGATCTTATGAAATGGACTGTTCGGGTTCAGGTGAGCCACAGTTCACATGTCAGTCTGCTAGCTTGAGGTTTTTTAAATCTCGTACTGATGCTGCTTAAGGTTTGTGATTTTGAGAATCTTTGGACCTAAAATAGTCATATTAATGAACTTTTTTTTTTTTTTACCAGTTTAGGGTATAAATAATCACTGCATTCTAAAAGGTGCCTGCTTTATAGATGTGCTTCATTCTGTGCACTGCAGCTGGTGGTGTTTTTTAGGAATTAAACCTTTTGAATGAGGCGTTAAAACTCTATTAAAGTAATAAATTATACCTCAGGGCCACTTGAGAAACCTGAAAACATGTTTAATGAATGCAGCCAGATATAAAGATTACAGAAACCTGTGATGAGCTGAATCTCTGCCTGCAGTCCATCAGAGCGTCATTCCAATCCGATGGTACAGTCCAATCTAAATTCACTGTTACTTTTTTAGGGTCTGTAGCTGCTTAACATCCCCACGGAGAGTATGACCACTATGTGCCCTTATACTGAGTGAAGATAATCGTAATGTGAGATATTTAATCCTGTTTAATTTAGATCGTTGCATTGATTTTTATAGGAATGAAGAGGTACATAATGATTTTTGTTGCTGAGCACGTGGTTTAATTTTTTTAACGAGTGTTTAGTTTGTAAATCTTAATGAATCATGCATACATAGGTGTATGATGATTTGGACGTTTGTCTGTTACATAATGGTGATTCATTAAACACTTTCAGCCTGAAATCAGTCATCAGTGCATTTCGGTCATGTCTTGTATTTTGTCTTCATTATAGATTAATCGTTATACACATTAGGGTGGAGGATGGTGGCATGGTGGCCTCTCAGCTCTAGGGATTCCCGGTTCGAATCCCCATCTGGGTGGAGTTTCCATGTCCTCCCCATGTCCGCGTGGGTTTCCTCCGTGTTCTCTGGTTTTCTCCCACAGTCCAAAAACATGGATCATGTCAATTGAGTTCTCCAAATTGCCCCATATAGAGTGTGTGTGTAAGTGTCCAGCGATAAATTGCCCCCCTGTCCTGGGTGTATCTGCCCAGCGGCCGAAACATTCCTCCCTGGATGGGCATGGGGACCCCCCCCCCCCACGACCCTAATAGAGGATAAAGTGTAAGATAATGAATGAATGAAACTCGAACCTACAGCAGTGCAGCCACTCACTGTACTCTGTTACACTCCTCCACCTTACTGCTCCACCATGTAGATGTAGAATCAGAGACAGTAGGTCATATATTATTGTATAAAATATATATAAGGGTAATTGAAACTGCAAGCTGACCAAAACGGTGGCTAAACCTAGTGACGTTGATGAGGACAGTTTAGTATAAAATGTGTTTGTTTGTCAGCTCCGGTGAACATTTGTGCAGGTTTATTAATAAATCGGTTATTAATTATTAAGATTTACACCCAAAAAGCCCGAGTTCGCTTTGTATACGTGTCGCTTTCCTCACCCGATTCAATCCGAACCGATTCCTGATCATCGGAGTCGGTTCTTCAGTTGAATAGGGCGAGTCGAGTCTTCGGGAGTCGGTTCTCGTCCGTCGGCAGGTTGCCCTCAGACTGGCGGAATTACGGTAACGGCGTTCAGCGCGTCCCGATGCCGTGGAAGGTCATTCAGTCCGTCTGCTCTCGGACAGAAAGCGCCTTCATCCCGCTGCACTGACCACAGCTTTTAATACAGAGCGTCTGCACCGAAACCCGGTGAGTCAGATCCGCGGGAGCCGATTCTGCTGCATGACATCAAAGAACATCACTGATTATTTAAAAACATTAGATCAGGATCGATGTGACGTAATGCTGCATCAACGCTGCGACACCCACCGAGTGGAGATCCGTTTAAATGCAGATGGATGTTCTGATCTGTGTGGACTCTCCTGCAGCATCAGCTTTAAGGTTCTGTTCTGTATAAAGTACCAAACTTTTACATTTAATAACTGCAACAAAGAGATTGACCGCCATCATCGGGAGCGTTAGGTCAGTTCACGTTGCGCACTGATGTTGGGCTTCACATTCAGGGAACGAGGGGTCCTCAGATGGAGCTTCAGTAGAAGACTGACCTGGTGCACCTGAACCTGTGCTGGAGGAGGACATGTGACGTTTAAAGTCCATTTCCTGAATTTGGTCCTGTCCCCGAGTGGTGTACACGTTTGAATAAACCACCTGCATCAGTCAGACCTGAACTTCAAGTTGAGTGACTTCAGAATCTTCATGTCTTCAGTGAAAGAGAGAAACGTCCTGAGCTTAAGAGAGGTTCCGGAGCGACACTGAGAGCGGTAATGATCAACCACCTGATTTACAGAAAGCTGATCATTAACCCCTCTGGTTCAGTCCATTCAGACCCCACATCCACCATGTTCTGGGTTCCCTCGGTGGACAGAGATGTTCTTTGGGTTCTTCTTCCCATGCTTGCTCAGTTTGGCTGGACGGACAGGTCTAGAAAGCGTTCTGGTCATCACAAACCTCTTCCATTTGAGGATTAGGAAGGCCACGGAGCTCTTAGGAACCTCGAGTGCTGCAGGAATTCTGTAGGAACCATGACCAGCTCTGTGTCTCTCCTCGGTTCTGTCTCTGAGGTTCTGAGCAGTTCCTTCCACCTGATGATTCTGGTTGGAGCTTAATGAAATCAACTTGCCGTTTCTGTTTTTTTTTGTGATGAGTGTTCCAGTGTCACATGTGAACCTCACCTGGCTCAGGTGAGGGCTGCGTTCGGACCGCCAGCATGTGTGCCGAGTCCAGAACCAATGGCAAGAAGTGCTGTAAGTACACGTTCTCCATCATCTCCTCAGGTCCTTCAGCTAATCCTGAGTCAATAAACCAAGTGAGTGTGTGTTTAACGATAGCATGGGCTTCTTACATGACCAACTCCCCCACGCTGATCGTGATGATCGGCCTCCCTGCCAGAGGAAAGACCTACATGTCCAAGAAGCTCACACGCTACCTGAACTGGATCGGCGTTCCCACTAAAGGTGAGCAGAGATCCCTCACTGGGTTCTGAACTGTGCTCTAGTGTTCTTACACCATCTCAATGGAGCAGCAGTTTCAACACCGACTACAACCATGACAATGTCTTTAAATGTCAGCTCACCTAAAGGCTTCTTTTGCAGTGTTTAATCTTGGGGTCTACAGACGGGAAGCGGTCAAAGCCTACAAGTCCTACGACTTCTTCAGACACGACAATGAAGAGGCCATGAAGATCAGGAAGTGAGTCTGATCTCACCTCGAGGACTGCAGATAGAAGAGTGCTGTTTACCATTATCACACATCTACCACACCTCCACCACCACACCATCACCACATCTACCACACCTCCATCACCACACCTCCATCACACATTCACCACACCTCCATCACACATCTACCACACCTCCATCACACATTCACCACACCTCCATCACACATCTACCACACCTCCATCACCACACCTCCATCACACATCTACCACACCATCACACCTCTATCACACATCTACCACACCTCCATCACACATCTACCACACCTCCACCACACCACCACCACACCTCTACCACACCATCACCACACCTTCACCACACATCTACCACACCATCACCACACCATCACCACACCATCATCACACCTCCATTACACATTCACATAAAGCATCAAGGTGCCATACCTATGTGACATCATGCAACTATTGATGCCTTATTGAGGTATCTGGCTTCATGTAGATGTGCTGTGTGTTCATGTAGAAGTCAGACAAAAGTATCTGCCTTTAATCACCAGAAGGTAATGAAGCTGTGTGTGTGTGTGTGTGTGTGTGTGTGTGTGTGTGTGTATTAAATGGGATGTTCATCCACAGACAGTGTGCTCTGGTGGCTCTGCAGGATGTAAAGGTTTATCTGAACACAGAGGGAGGTCAGATTGCAGTAAGTGTCTGAAATGATCAGATTATTGATCACAAACACATGCAGTGGGTTCCGGAATGATTCAGACACTCCCTCAAACCGGTCACTCTGTTCCATTACAGCCATTTGCTAAAATAAAAAAAAGTAATTCTATTTCTCATGAATGTGAACTTAAAAGAACAAAACGGAAATTATTATTTTGAACATTTATTAAAATAGAAAAAGTGAGAGATCACATGGCATGCAGACACTCTGCTCATTATGGGATTGAGGCACCATTTTTAACAAACTCAGCCCCGAGTCTTTTTGGGAATGATGCAACAAGATTTTCACACCTGGATTTGGGAATCCTCTGCCTTGCAGATCGTCTCCAGGTCTGTCAGGTTGGACGGTGGACATCAGTGGACAGAGATGTTCTTTGGGTTCTTCTTCCCATGCTTGCTCAGTTTGGCTGGACAGACAGGACTCGTTCTGGTCATCCCAAACCTCTTCCATTTGAGGATTAGGAAGGCCAGAGTGCTTTAGGAACCTCGAGTGCTGCAGGAATTCTGTAGGAACCATGGTCAGCTCTGTGTCTCTCCTCAGTTCTGTCTCTGAGGTTCTGAGCAGTTCCTTCCACCTGATGATTCTGATGAGCTCTGACACGCGGCGCGAGCTGGGAGGTCTTATATAGACAGGTGTGTGCCTTTCCCAATCAGGACCAATTAGTTTAATTACACACATCTGGACTCCAATTAAGGGATAGCACCATCTCACAGAGGATCAAAAGAAACAGCATGTGATTTAAATATGAGTCACAGCAAAGCGTCTGAATACTTATGACCATGAGTTAATTCATTTCATTTTTAATAAATTTACAAACAAAATTCCACATTTCTGTTTTTTATTTTAATTTTAAGATGAGCTGCTGAGTGGAGAAACATCCATCATTATCTTTCACTTTATCCTCTATAAGGGTCGCG
>JAFMOD010001615.1:95895-121464 GCA_019802435.1 Corydoras maculifer
GGTTTCCTCCCAAAGTCCAAAAACATGGATTAAGTTAATTGAATTCTCAAAATTGCCCCCTATAGAGTGTGTCTGTGTGAGTGAGTGTGTGCCCAGCGATGGATTGGCGCCCTGTCCTGGGTCTATCTGCCCAGCGCCCGAGACGTTCTCCCCTGGATGGGCATGGGGAACCCCACCGCGACCCTAATAGAGGATAAGCGGGAGATAATGAATGAATGAATGAATATATATATATATATATATATATAATAAGTAGCTATTGGCTGTCTTAAAAGTTATTGAATGACATCATCGCCCCAATTTCCATTTGCGTGTGAATATATATATATATACTTTACAAATGTGTGCAAACTATTTTTTCTATTTTCGAGTTTTTTTTTTTTTAATAAATTCTCGACTGTCCGCAGAGAACAATGCAACGTTCCCGGCAACCGCGTGGTGGTTGTCATGGCGATAAAACGAAGTGACGTCACCAACACCGTTTAATATTCCACAGATGAGTTCAGGTGAGAGAATCGTGTCTTAACTCCGAAACGTTCGACTCTTTATTGAGATGTATTTTTTTTTATTGTTGCTGTAAAAGTGTCGGCAGTGTTCGGTGAGCTGTTAGTGAAACGTTGCGATGTTTGTAACCTGATTTCAGATCAGTGCTGAAGAAGAGCTGATGATGGTCCATGATTTTATGCTTTAATGGCATTTTTAGTGTTTAGCGTTTTATTGCTTCTATTATATTGTTGTTTGGTGTAATTTTAAGTTTCAACGCTGTGCAGCACTTTGTTTCAGAAGTTGTTGTTTTATATATAAAATAGAATTAAATGGAGTTAAGTCTAACAATTATTTCTACACTTTAATAAGACACGGCCACAGCTAATTATTAAAAAAACATCTGTATGTTTTTTTGTAAGTTATATTTTCTATTGTATTTATGTGTTCAGGGCGGCATGGTGGCTTAGTGTTTAGCATGTTCTCCTCTCAGCACTAGGGATTCCCGGTTCGAATCCCCATCTGGGTGGAGTTTCCATGTTCTCCCCGTGTCCGCGTGGGTTTCCTCCGGGTTCTCCGGTTTCCTCCCACAGTCCAAAAACATGGATCAAGTCAATAGAATTCTTCAAATTGCCCCATATAGTGTGTGTTTGAGTGAGTGTGTGCCCAGCGATGGATTGGCGCTCTGTCCTGGGTCTATCTGCCCAGCGCCCGAGACGTTCTCCCCTGGATGGGCATGGGGAACCCCACCGCGACCCTGATAGGGGATAAAGCGGAAGATAATGAATAAATGAATGAATGAATTTATGTGTTCACGTGGATCATGTGGAGTGAATTATTGGACGTTTTAAATGGTTTAGTGGTTTTGTATGTTCTCCTCTCAGTGCTGGGGATTCCCGGTTCGAATCCCAATCTGGATGGAGTTTCCATGTTCTCCCCGTGTCCGCGTGGGTTGTGGGTGTCCGTGCCCCTCCGGGTTCTCCGGTTTCCTCCCACAGTCCAAATAATTGTACTAAAATTAAAAAGTGTGTGCCCTGTGACAGATTGGCGTCCTGTCCTGGGTGTATCTGCCCAGCACCTGAAATGTTCTCCCCTGGATGGACATGGAGACCCCCCTCCAGTAGCGGATAAAGCAGAAGATAATGGATGGATGGGTGCCTTATTGGTTGGCATGTTCTCCTCTCAGCACTAGGGATACCCAGTTCGAATCCCAGTCTAGGTGGAGTTTGCATGTTCTCCCTGTGTCCGCGTAACCCACGCGGTTCTCCGGTTTCCTCCCACAGTTCAAAAAGATGAATCAAGGTGAATTAAATTCTCCAAGTTGCCCCATATAGAGTGTGTGTTTGTGCCCAGTGATAGATTGGCGTCTTGTCCTGGGTGGATCTGCCCAGCGCCCGAAACGTTCTCCCCTGGATGGACATGAGTACCACCCCCCCACCCCGCACCCCCGATTCTAATAGAGGATGAAGCGGAAGATGATGGATGGATGGATAAAGTTGTTTAAGTTGTTTTTTTTTTTTTTTTTACTTAAAATTTATCCAGACGTAGAATTATATTGCTTTTTCATTTCGCTTCATGTTTCTTACCAGCACCTTTGGAGTTGCACCCAAATTTCATTGTAATGAAAATTCTAAGGTGGCGGCACGGTGGCTTAGTGGTTTAGCACGTTCGCCTCTCAGCGCTAGGGATTCCCGGTTCGAATCCCCATCTGGGTGGAGTTTCCATGTTCTCCCCGTATCCGCGTGGGTTTCCTCCGGGTTCTCCGGTTTCCTCCCACAGTCCAAAAACATGGATCAAGTCAATTGAGTTCTCCAAATTGCCCTATAAAAGAGTGTGTCTGTGTGAGTGAGTGTGTGCCCAGCGATGGATTGGCGCCCTGTCCTGGGTGTATCTGCCCAGCGCCTGAAACGTTCTCCCCTGGATGAGCATGGGGAACCCCCCCCACCGTGACCCTAATAGAGGATAAGCGGGAGATAATGAATGAATGAATGAATGAATGAATGAAAATTATAACGACAATAAAGGCGATTGGGATTCTTTAAAAAAAATATTATAAAATAAAAATAAAATAAAATAAAACACCGGGCGGCACGGTGGCCTAGTGGTTAGCACGTTCTCCTCTCAGCACTAGGGATTCCCGGTTCGAATCCCCATCTGGGTGGAGTTTCCATGTTCTCCCCGTGTCTGCGTGGGTTTCCTCCGGGTTCTCCGGTTTCCTCCCACAGTCCAAAAACATGGATCAAGTCAATTGAATTCTCCAAATTGCCCCCTATAGAGTGTGTTTGTGTGAGTGAGTGTGTTCCCAGCGATGGATTGGCGCCCTGTCCTGGGTCTATCTGCCCAGCGCCCGAGACGTTCTCCCCTGGATGGGCATGGGGAACCCCACCACGACCCTAATAGAGGATAAAGAGGGAGATAATGAATGAATGAATGAATAAAACACCGAACTTTTATTCGTCGCTCAGGGAACGCGCGCGCCCGTCCTTTGTTCTTCGTACGTGCGCGTTCACGTCAGGACGCAATGACGTCACCGCGCTCACCAAAAAAAAAAAAAAAAAAAAAAAAAAAGCAACAAGAAGGAAACAGCGGGGGGCAAAATGGCGGAGACGGAGGCCGCGGGCGACGTGCGGCGGATCGGCAGCCGCTGAGAGACTTTACCGCGGTGTAAATTCGGTAGAGAGAGCACGCCAGGAGTTAAAGCTAGCTTTGTAGACGCGCTGGAGGTTTTGGCGGTGAGTTGAGATTGTGAGCGGGACACGGTGTGAGCGGGGCGCCATTTCTGCACCTACACCCCCGCACGATTCAAATACGTCCGTCCGTCCGGCCGGCCGGTCGGTTATTTCTTCGTTTATTTGTTGGTTTGTATCGATTAACCGAACCGGACTTTCCCGCCATTGTGTGTGTGTGTTTGTGTCTGTTAGCTTTAGCCCGTTAGCACTGTAATTATTTGATTATTTTTAAATTTATTTTAAACTCCACCTTCTGACCAACACGTTCTCCCCCCGGTGTTTATATGACACTGTGGTGACGATCGAATAAAACTAAACACCGAAAAATAAAGAACTAGAGTAACGACGGCACCACGTGACGTGAGCGGAATACGGGCACCAAACAGTCACGGTGTTCCGGACGCCTTCGTGCGAAGTGGAAGGGGAAAGCCGAAAAGCTCGTGGGGTAATGGTGTTCCGTGCACATGCCCTGCCTCACGTGCTTCTCTGAGCGTTCGTTTATTTATTTATGATCGCACGAGTCGGGGGGGGGGGGTGATGAGGTTCCCACGCGGACTCGGGGAGAACATGCAAACTCCACCCGGATTGAGATTCGAACCGGGTGTCCCTGGCGCTGAGAGGAGAACATGCTAAACCACTAAGGCACCCATCCGTCCGTTATCTCCCGTTTTATCCACTACTCGGGTCATGGGGGGGGGGGGGTCTCCGTGCCCATCCAGGGGAGAACGTTTTGAGGCGCTGGGCAGATACACCCAGGACAGGGTGCCAATCTATCGCCGGACACACATACATGCTCTATATGGGGCAATTTGTTGAGTTCAATTGACCGTGATCCATGTTTTTGGACTGTACGAGGGAACCGGAGAACCCGGAGGAAACCCACGCGGACACGGGGAGAACATGGGAACTCCATCCAAATGGGGATTCGAACTGGGAATCCCTAGCGCTGAGAGGAGAACATGCTAAACCACTAAGGCACCCATCCAGCCATTATCATCTGCTTTATCTTCTACTAGGGTCACGGGGGGGGGGTTCCCCATGCCCATCCAGGGGAGAACATTTCGGGCGCTGGGCAGATACACCCAGGACAGGACGCCAATCTATCGCTGGGCACACAGACACACACTAAATGGGGCAATTTGGAAAATTCAGTTGACCTTGATCCATGTTTTTGGATTGCGGGAGGAAACCGGAGAACCCGGGACACGGGGAGAACATGCAAACTCCACCCAGGTTGGGATTCGAACCGGAAATCCCTGCCACTGAGAGGCAAACGTGCCAAACCACTAAGTCCACACACACAAACACATACACACTCTATGGGGCAATTTAGCGCACCAGATCTATTCACCTTGAATCGGTTTGAAATGGACATTGCGGTAAACATGCGAACTCCACCCAGCTTGGGATTCGAACCCGTGATCCCGCAGCACTGCGAGGAGGCGGGGCCACCCGTCCGTAAACGTGTTTTGAAACTTGAGGAAATATTCAATCCTGCACGAATGTCGTAATTATTAATAATTAACGTAATATTTTTTTCATCTCGGTTTTTAGACCGTGTGCACGCAGAGGCGTGTTCTATTGGCGTTCTTTAGACCATTAAATTTTTTTTTTTTTTTTTTAATAATTTGTTTTATGGTGTGTTTTTGCAATTTAATTAAATTAAATGAATTAAATTAAATGACCAACTGGCTAATTACAACCTGTATTATTAGTCTTCATGGTGTTTGATCCCATGTGAGGTACATGTGATTGTATATTTATGGTCATTGTGTGTTTTGGGGGGGGGGGGGGGTGTAATCCGTTGGGTTCCCGGCTCTCGGTGTCAGTTCCCCACCTCGTTCACATTAAACGAAGTTCTTAAGTTCCCTAATAAGTTCCCTAATTATTCCACTTTGTGTGTCAGAGCACAACGATACTGGAGGACAGTTTGGGGAAGGCCCTCATGCTTCTGCCAAGCTCTTGAAGTTGTGTCCCAAACACTCTAAATTATTTAAATACATTATTGTGTTCTTTAATAAAGGTCTTCATAAGCGTACACGTCACCCAATAAAGATGAGAACCTGTTAAAGTTCTTTTTTTTTTTTTAATGTACTGAATTGATTTAATTATAAATTATAAGCTTCGGCTTGCTCTTTGGGGGTTTAAAGGCTTTTCATTATGTAAAGCTGCTTTGTGACAATCTACTGTTGTAAAAAGCGCTATAGAAATAAATCACTTGAACTTATTTATAAAAACTTTAAAAGTTTATTTTCGTAAATGTCACTTTGTGTAAAAGCTGGATATCTGTTTTTATTAACGTTTGAGGGAAGAAAAAAAAACTGAAAAGAAAAATGAAATGCACACTTTTTAAGATTTATGTTCTTTATTGTTTTCTTACTGGTGGGGCTGAACTGCCCCACCAATAACTGGTGTCAGTGGGATGACCGCTGGGCCTCGTGTCAGTGTGGGTTTCCTCCCACATTCCTAATACATGCTGATCGGTGCATTTAGAAATTCCTAATTGGCTCTAACTGTTTTGGGTTTTGGTTGCTGTTTTAAGTTTGTCCCAAAAAATAAATAAATAAATATATATATATATATATTAGTGTTCAGCTTAAAATCTGTGTGTTTAATACAAAATGTGACATGTTTAGTCCTATATTGTGTTAATTTCACACGGTACCGTACCAGTCAAAACTTTGGACACGCCCACTTCTTTCTCTATTGTCTATTTTCTCCAGTTCCCATATAGATGGACTTTATAGTTTGACAATTATAGACTGGAATTGAACCCTGTTGGTTCTCTGTTGGTCAGGAGCATCACAGAACAGGTATCCTTTGGGTGGTGGATTGTTTATTGGCAGTTTTGCAGTGACACTGATGCCCTGAGGGGGGTGTTGGTGCAGCAGTGCTGCTCTAGTTTAATTTCTCCACCTCCGTGCCAATGCTGGGATAGGAATAAATGCACCCAGCCAATAATCCCTGCTCTGTGGTGGCACTGTTGGGGGGGGGGGGTAAACAGCGTGTCATGTAGTCCACAAACAGATGGACTACAATCTGAAAACTAAAACTACAAAGTCCATCTCTTAATTAAATGGAACCTGCAGATGTTAAATACGTCTATACGGTTATGCTACATGTTCTATGTCTCTAGCTTGGTTTATTGTGTGTGTCGAGGGCAGGGTGTCAAAGATCATAAGTGTGTTTTTAAAAAAAAAAAAGTGTTGACTGTAAATTAGAACTGTTCTATTAACTGACAATTAAATAAAATTATAATATTTTTGTTTTAATTTTTAAGGATTGCATGTGTGTATAAAGTGAATGCACAGCCATATCATTATACTCATAATAATAGTAATATATAATGTCACATGGGTCGACGATCTATCGATCACATTAGGATCACATACAGGGGATCGGTTTCCGGCTAGGTCGTTATTTATAGACGTCACTTAATTATATAATTATGTACTCCTCTGTCTGTACCCTGCAGAACCTGTAATATGGAGACAGTGTGTCCCTTAAGGACGAGTAGTGTTAATGTTAATGGAGGGGTGAGGGTATACACGAACCATCAGGATGTGGAGGTTATTATTGATAACTGCAGCATCGGCGTCTTTATTTATATTATTTTTATTTATTTATTTGTTGTTTTTTAGGTGGCGCCGTAGCAACAAGGTCCAGGTTTTGCTTCTCAGGTGGGGGGGGGGTTGTTTTTGTGTGGGGTCGGCACGTCCTCTTTGTGATGTCATAAGTCCCCTGACGCCGCGTGGACGTTAACCCTTTTGCGTTCCGCCGTGTAATCCACTCGGGGTCAGTTCGAGCCCTGGTCATGTGACTTGTCCCAAATTCCCAAATTTATATAATTCAAATTAAGCTTGTGCGTCAATGTTTAAATTGGGGCGGGGGGGGGGGTTGGTTTAGAGCGAACACTTTGGTCTTGCTGTTAATAATTCATGACAATTGGTTCTGCAGTGCAGCACCGGTTCCGTTTGGGGAACCTGTACCCGAAAATTTTAAATTTTTAAATTTATCATTATTTTAAAAAGGTGCTTAGTGGTTTGGCACGTTCGCCTCTCAGCGCTAGGGATTCCCGGTTCGAATCCTCATCTGGGTGGAGTTCACATGTCCTCCCCGTGTCCGCGTGGGTTTCCTCCGGGTTCTCCGGTTTCCTCCCACAGTCCAAAAACATGGATCAAGTCAATTCATTCATTATCTTCTGCTTTATCCTCTATTAGGGTCGCGGTGGGGTTCCCCATGCCCATCCAGGGGAGAACGTCTCAGGCGCTGGGCAGATAGACCCAGGACAGGGCGCCAATCCATCGCTGGGCACTCACTCACACACACACTCTATATGGGGCAATTTGGAGAATTCAATTGACTTGATCCATGTTTTTGGACTGTGGAAGGAAACCGGAGAACCCAGAGGAAACCCACGCGGACACAGGGAGAACATGGAAACTCCACCCAGATGGGGATTTGAACCGGGGATCCCTAGCGCTGAGAGGCGAACGTGCTAAACCACTAAGCCACCGTGCCGCCCGATCAAGTCAATTGAGTTCTCCAAATTGCCCCATATAGAGTGTGTGTGTGTAAGTGAGTGTGTGTCCAGGGATAGATTGGCCCCCTGTCCTGAGTGTGTCTGCCCAGCGCCCGAAACGTTCTCCCCTGGATGGGCATGGGGAACCCCCCCCGCAAACCTAATAGAGGATAAAGTGGAAGATAATGAATGAATAAATTATTTAAAAAAAAAAAAAAAAAAAATTTAGCAGCCTTAATTTAATTCTGTAACCTTTAACAGCGTTTGCGTCGCACGTGCTTCTGGTTTTTATTCCGTAAGCTCGGGTTCCGTGGTATAAACGGCTCGTTTCTTTGGGATGGGCGAGGTTCAGAGGGTGCGGCGTGCTTTGCAAGTTCTCTTCACACGGAAGGACGCCTTTAAGGTGTGGCTCCTAAATGAGTCGGGCAGGGTGCCGTCCAAGTTAATTTGCATGATCGTGGAAGGATTGGTCCAGAAAGCCGTGGACACGTTCCCAAACTTTATGGTATTGTGATCATTATTAGTATTAATACTTATTGTGAGTTGTTGTAGTAATAATTTTTGGTGCATGGTGGGACTGGGAATCGAACCGGGAATCGAGCCCACGACTGCCCCCACACCATCAGCTCGCGTGTTCTCCTTTAAAGCGTTAAATAAAATTGAAGTAAACGCTCTTTAAACGCAAGTTCGAATCTATAAATCTCGCTGAGCTTGGCAGAATCTCACGTTTTATTAATTGGTTGATTAACGAACGTGTTTAATTGATCAGCCGTAGCGTTGAGAGGATATCGTTGGGATGCTGAGTGTCTGGCTGTGTTTAGGTTCTGATTGTTTTTATCTTACGTCGTTGTTCTACCTGCCGTTTCGTCTCCGGTGTTGAGGTATCGTGCGAGTATAGTAAGTGTTGTCGGATGTTTTGCCTTCGCAGCGTGGACAGTCGATCGTACGAGTTTTGTTTGCTCGATTTTGGTCGTCTTGTTCCTTTGCCTAGTCCTGTTTTCATCTGAAATAGTCGTCGACGGACGAAACGTCGCTCGAGTTTGATATTTCTTTGTCTTTAGCTACTTTGTTCCTTACAGTTCACCTTATAATAACATATACGGACATGTATGACATACGGTATATGTGTTTATTTTATTATACACTATTTTTACGTGGAGGTGTGTGTGTTAAGACATGTCAACGCTCTTGCAAAAAATATTTTAGTCAATTAAAGTCATATAGCATGAACATTTTTAATTGTAATGTGTATTTAAATTCGTGCCTTGTAAACGAGGACGTCTGTGACGCTGTTCATTTGTCGATACACGAGATTAAAAAAAAAAAAAATGTATTTATAGTATTTAAAATCTTTTTCTGAATGAACGCTCTCTCTCTCTCTCTCTCTCTCTCTCGCTCTCTCGCTCTGACTCTCTCACTCCCTCACAGTTTCACTCCGGAACCCTGAATCCTCTGCTCTGTTCTCACGTTGCCGTTCTGGAAATTTGCATATTTTCGGCTTTGATTTTTATCTATATGTGTATTTAAAAAAAAAAAAAAAAAAAATCAGTATTATAAAGTTTATGTATTATAAAGCATAATAATACCATGCTAATTAATTCAGCATAATGTGTCTCTAATTTAAAGTCCGTAATTGTAATTAATGATGACGCTCACAGGTTTTGTTAATTCTTATCAACAGCTCGTTGGAAAAGCACCTTCACGTCCTTTTAATTATCTACATATGTCATTGTGTACGTCATTGTGAAAGTCTGCTGTAGTAATGTCTTCACGTGTGATTGGCATGTTCTCCCTGTGTGTTGAATCATAGACGTGTGTGTGTAATGATTAACTCCCTACAGTAATGATACGCAAACTACGGTTATGACCATCATTGCGTTTAACGTGTGTTGTGTTTAAGTTCTTATAAAATGTTCAGTGGTGAATATTATAAATATATTTTATTTATTGATCGTTGGAACATAATTAATGCATTTAATATTAAATTTAACGATTTGTTTTGTTTTGATGAAACTCGCTGGTTCAGTTTTTAAGGTTATAGTTGTACAGACACGTCAAAGGCACATGCTGTTGACTTCCAGTAGGGGGTGCTGTTCTCGGATAATCGTCCGAACCCAACGCCTCGGTCGAGTAATAGATGTAAATGAGATGTAAACGAGATATAAACACACCGCCCTGCTTATGTCCAACATCACAACGTTGTTGGCTGTCTGTCAGTGTAACACGTTAAGAGCACCGCCTAGTGGTTTCGGGTGAAACCGCCACATCTCATGTATTTATAATAAATAGGATTCTGGCCCGTAGGTGACCGTGCTCATTCCTCCGCAGGTGAAGTCGACGACCCATCACCATGGCGACGGAAATCGGCTCCCCGCCCCGGTTCTTCCACATGCCTCGGTTCCAGCACCAGGCGCCGCGGCAGCTGTTCTACAAGCGGCCGGACCACGCGCAGCAGCAGGCCATGCAGCAGCTCACCTTTGACGGCAAGCGCATGAGGAAGGCGGTCAACCGCAAGACCATCGACTACAACCCCTCCGTCATCAGATACCTGGAGGTATTCAGCAGAACACAGTTTAACGCTTTAAAGCTGCAGTGTGTGACTTCAGGCTGAGCGCTTTTGCTTTTGCTTGGGTATGCCAAAGTTAGGCCCGCCAACTAAAGGTTAGGTCTGGGGGATTCGAACCCAGAGTTCAGCCTGGTTCCAATGTGGACCTTTAACACGATGCTCAAGAATTCCGGCCCTTTTTTTTTTTTTTTTTAAATAATGGTGTCTTTAAATTGATCTAATTTAATGTCATGTTTTTAAATCAAAGACCGTTTGTATATTTCGTTTGTCTCCATGTTATAGTTTCTTCTTTTTAAAGTCACGGTATGTAACCTGTAGGTAGTCTTTACAATTTTAAGGCTCCATACATTGCGTTTATAATGCTTGAAAGTGCGTTTGTATTGAAGTGTAGTGCCGCGCCTTGCCTTCAGAGGGTGCCAAATGTTCTTATCTGAAGGCCCGTTGAGGATAAATCTCACGTGGTGTTTTTATTACGACTCTGGGACGGTTTAAACGTGTGTGCTAGTTTTGCATACCGCAGCTTTAATGTCTAAATGATGTCAAGGCGGCGTTGTTTTTTTTTTTTTTTTTTTTTTTTTTTTTTTTAGAACCGTCTGTGGCAGCGTGATCACCGCGACCTGCGAGCGGTTCAGCCCGATGCCGCCTCTTTTAACGAGGTGAGTCTCGCGGCACACTCACGCGTTCCTCGGCGCCTTTGGGTGGACGCCGTTTAAAGGTTACATCTGCGTTTTTTTTTTTGTTTTTTTTTTAGCTCGTCCCGCCGGTGGGGATGCTCAGCAACCCCATGAATGCGGTCACCACCAAGTTCGTCCGAACCTCCACCAATAAAGTCAAGTGTCCCGTCTTCGTGGTGCGGGTGAGTGTCCGGCCGTTGAGTCCACGTATCCCGGTAAGTCTGGCCGTCCCGAATCGGTGCTGATGCTGTCCTCCCCTCCTGTGTGCACAGTGGACCCCCGAAGGCAGGAGGCTGGTGACCGGCGCCTCCAGTGGGGAGTTCACGCTGTGGAACGGTCTGACCTTCAACTTCGAAACCATCCTCCAGGTAAGAGACCCAATCCCGTCGTCCCGCCACCACGGCGCCCCCGCCCCTCTAACGCGCTCCTCTGTCCCCGCAGGCCCACGACAGCCCGGTGCGCGCCATGACGTGGTCTCACAACGACATGTGGATGCTGACCGCCGACCACGGCGGCTACGTGAAGTACTGGCAGTCCAACATGAACAACGTCAAGATGTTCCAGGCGCACAAGGAGGCGATTAGAGAGGCCAGGTCTATACCCAATCTCCCATTTTCTGTAGTTAAACCAGGACGCGGGCGTAGGGGGCGCCACCGGGTGGCCTCCGCGTGTGTATTCCGGATCTGTGTCCACGTGAGCGCTCTGTACACGGGAAGGTCTGCACGCTGTCACCTTTTAAATAAAGAATGCCTATTTATCTTAATGCTAAGGTCATTAAACAAAACAAAAAAAAGACGGGTAGACACCACCTACTGGTAGGGAACGAAATGTTTGGGGGGGAGGGGGGTTATTAAATAATGAATAAAGAATACCTGCGTGTCCAATAAAGATCAAAAAAGAATAAAGGTTCGAGGAAAAAAAAAAAAAAAAAAAGAACATGATCTTTCATGTCAACACATCTGGGAACGGCTGGCGTGAGCGCCCTCTGCTGGTACTGCACAGATTAAACCATAGGGGAATAAAAACACGATACAAGAGGAAACTGAACGCATCACACGGCGACGGAAGGGCATCCATCACGACGGCCCCTAGGGTAGTCCGTCAGAGCAATGTGGGCTTTAGGACCCAGGAGCCGGTTGGGGGGGGGGGGGTCTCGAGGGTGCGCATGAAAAGGAAGCTACAGTCCTTTCAGCATTTATTTTATTATTATTTTTTATAATTTAAACATCCTACATGCTTTCACGCTGGAAGAACCTTTTTTTTTTTTTTTTTTTTTTTCCCCCCCCCCAAAATAGTTCTTGAAACCCTTAAAAGGAACCAAAGCTTATTTGGGACGCATCACAGTCCTAAGTTGGACTCCCTTTCACGTTTCAGCGTCCACACTTTTTTATATTCATTTATTTATCTTTTACGACGTTACCGTGACGATCAGTCCTGCGGTCAGGCACCGATGTTGGGGTGAGAGTCCAGACGGCTGTCGTTACACACCCTGACCCTGGAGCTGTACCTCCACCACGTGGCTAGACGAGAATCGGCGGTGGCGCACGTTCGCCGAAACATTTGTGTAGTTCCCAGAACCTTCCTTAAGTTCCTGGACCGGTTTGCCTTGTAAGGGGAACTGTCCATCGGGGAAGGTTACCAAGAACCACTGGCTTGTCTTTTGTGAGCCGCACCTCTGAATCATTCCTACAATCGAACGATCGGCTCAGCGGTCAGCCCTCCTGCCTCACAGTAAGGAGGTTCTGGGTTTGGTTCCCGGTCGGGATTAACCCCTGCCCACTTTGGGTTCTAGTCTGCACGACCTCTCGGTGACTGCAGGCATGTTCTCCGGGAGATACCCTGGTGATCTTGTAGCAGTGCTTCCAACTTTGAGTGAACAGTTTAGAGAAGGGCGTCTTCGAGGTCTGACCTCACCCCCAACACGTTTGGGACGAACTGGAATGGCGATTGCGTCTGACCCTCACATGTGCCGTTTAGAGCTGTACTCCCAAAATCTTGTGGAACGCCTTTATGATTGGGGGGGGGCTCGGGTTCTGGTGTACTGTATTTGCCCCTGCCTCCGAGATCAACCACAAAAGATGCTTGGGTGGAGAAAAGAAGGTGGGAGGGTTGCTATAGCAACTGATGTGTTTATATATTCATTCATTATCTTCCGCTTTGTCCTATATTAGGGTCGTGGCGGGGGGTTCCCCATGCCCATCCAGGGAGAACGTTTAGGGCGCTGGGCAGATACAGCCAGGACAGGACACCAATCTATCACAGGACAAACACTCACTCACTCACACTTGCAATTTGGAGAACTCGATTCACCTTGATCCATGTTTTTGGACTGTGGGAGGAAACCGGAGAACCCGGAGGAAACCCATGCAGACATGGGGAGGACATGGAAACTCCACCCAGATGGGGATTCGAACCGGGAAACCCTAGCGCTGAGAGGAGAACATGCTAAACCACTAAGCCATTGTTATATAATCATTTCCAGTCTTAATCACGTTGTCATTAGCGCATCCACCTTTCAGTCCTTTGGATCCCGGTTGGAACCTAGGCCAGTAGCGATACAGAAACCATGGCCGATCCCTCTGAGCCGTCTCCTTCACAGATTCTGTTTCGGGTTGACCGTCTCCTGAAGTGTGACCAGAAGGTCGTCTGTGAGGTCAGACACCGATGTTGTGGACTGTGTAGAGCTTTAAAAACTGGTCCGTATGTCCTGGGTCTCAACCCTCTGAAGATGAAGCATGCTGAAGTGACCGGTCCAAGAACATCTCCCTCGGTGTTGATGGGTTATTGAGGAAAGAAGAAACCTTGTGAGGACCAGGGGCCCCTCCATCCTGGACGTCTACGGCTCATTTGCATAAAGTGGATCTTTGTGCGTCCGAGTCTCCGCATCGCCGCCAAGAGTCGGATCCCAAGTCCGTAAATAACGTCCCGTTGCCATGGCGCCGGCGAGGGGGGGGGTGTCTTCTCCTGAGGTTCTACGTCAGAACCTCATGCAGTGGAGACCGCATGCGTCCTCGGTATCGACCTGAACGCCCCGAAAAAGTTCCGGTTCTCTACAGGGACTGTCCACTCTGTAGGGTGTACCGAGAACAATCGGGACTCGAGTTGAAAAGGATGTTCCCAGCCGTGATATTAGACTGTTAAAACAGTTTGGGGAAGGCCCTTACCCCATGATCCACACAGTCACGGTGGGCGGAGTTATCAAGAAAGCGCACCCGTCATGTCCCGTCACTCGGGCTGCCTAAATGAACCTTTGCACAATTTCGTGGCTCTTCGTGATCTGAGCCCTGATGAATTAGAACTGCGATTCTGAGCCAGGTCCTCTCCTCCATCATCGGTGTCTGACCTCACAACATGGTCGAATCTCTTCCCAAATTAATAGCGCCCTCTTCTATTGGAGCCCAGACCAACAGCAAAGACCCTGAAGTGCCAATCAAGCCGACGGTTGCCATAGCAACCCATTTATTAATTTGTAGTTTGTTGCGTAGTTTGTTGCATTAAAGTAATTTTTTTTAATTTACCTTTAAAACAACCCCTGATTTATTTTTCATTTATTTACTCATATATATAATTTTTTTTATTTATACGATGTGGTCATTAGTCTGAATTCTAAAGTTCGACCTGTGTTCCCTCTAGTGGAGAGTGAGGGAATTGCAGGGAGGCCACGTCCTATTAAACTTCAATCTTCACGTTTTAAAAACTTCACACTCACATTTTTTTTTTTAACAGTTTAATCACGGAACTCTGCAGAATTAGCCTTCCGATCGGTCGTTTAGGGTTCTGTATTTGTATAAATGGATGTTTTTTATACTTCCGTTTTGGCCGTCGCCTCAGAACCAAGTGGATCGGCTTTTAATTAGTTTTTTTTTTTTTTGTTCTCTGGGCGGTTAATGAGTTTGGTGGGTCGTCAGTTATTAAAGGATTAAAAGTCCTGGATCGATGGGATGCTTCGATCACGTTGCTTTGAAAACATGCTGCTGTCCTGCGCATGGTGTTTAGGTGAGCGAGCGCGGAGTCTTAATAAAATAAAAAATAACACTGGCCGCTCTTCTCACCACCATCCAACAAGCACTGCAACCTCGTTCATGCAACACTAGGTGCTTCTTTTTACCATCCCAGGACAGGACTTTATATCACGTTTGCAGCTTACTGTATATCGTTTGTGTCGATATATCGTACGAGTCCTAGAATCTGACCCTAGGGCTTTTTGTAAAAGGCTGCTGATAAAAATAGAAACGGAAAACAGCAGGTTCTTCAATTGATTACTAACACTATTTATACAGCGTGACGTGGAGTAACAGTGTGCAGAGTGGTCTGTATGGTGTGGTGTTGTAACAAAAGATAAATTGGACTTGAGGGTATTTAGTGGTTCAGTGTTTGGGGTGTTGGACTGGCAGTCTGCGGTTGATCTTAGTGAATTACTTTTATTTTAATTTTTTTCCCCTCTCCACATTTATTTATATATATATATATATATATATATATATATAATATGTGTATGTGGTGGCACGGTGGCTTAGTGGTTTAGCACGTTCTCCTCTCAGCACTAGGGATTCCCGGTTCGAATCCCCATCTGCGTAGAGTTTCCACGTTTTCCCCGTGTCCGCGTGGGTTTCCTCCGGGTTCTCTGGTTTCCTCCCACAGTCCAAAAACATGGATCAAGGTCAAGTGAATACTCCAAATTGGCCCATATAGACTGTGTCTGTGTGAGTGAGTCTGTCCAGTGATAGATTGGCGCCCTGTCCTGGGTGTATCTGCCCAGCGCCCGAAACGTTCTCTCCTGGATGGGCATGGGGGACCCCCCCCCCCCCCACGACCCTAATAGAGGATAAAGCGGAAGATAATGAATGAATGTGTATGTATGTATATTTTATATATTTTTATATATATATATATATATATATATATATATATGTGTGTGTGCGTGTGTATGTATATATATATATATATATATTTTTTTTCTTTTTATTTATTTTTTATTAGTTAGATGTGCTCATTGGTTTAAGTTCTGATCTCAGATCAGTGTAATCAGTGCTGGTGACACTACAGTCTGTAGGTCTTCAAACTTCGTTTCCCTCTAGTGGAGAGTGAGGGAATTGCAGGCAGGCCACGCCATATTTAAACTTCAACCTTCACGCTTTCAAAGTTCAGGTTCCTCCAGATGTTTGTTTGGTTCTGCTGCATGTTCTTAGTGATCACATTAGGTTTTGTCATTGGGGTTCTGCACACACACACACACACAAACACACACACACACTAAGCACCCCCCACCCACCGTCCCGTCTGAGCTGCTCTGTTCTTCACTGTTGCTTCTCTCCCTGCTGTCTTCAGTTTCTCCCCGACGGATAATAAATTTGCCACCTGCTCCGACGACGGAACCGTGCGCATCTGGGACTTCCTGCGCTGCCACGAGGAGCGGATTCTGAGAGGTGAGCGGCACCTTGTGTTTGGGGGGGGGGGGGGCGGTTCTTAAAATCGGGGTGTTCTGACTTTAGAACTCTTTCATATCGTGCTTCTGTTAAAAATGTCCTTCTGGGTTCTTTGGGCAAGGACAGATCTCGGACACGCGGAACCCCGGGGTGGAGGGGTCTCAGACTCCGCCCACACGGCGGTGCAGCAGGTGGTGTTTGCGTTGATGAGGATGATGATGTTTCAGTGTGTATCATTAATAATGTGTGTTGGTGAGTGACGATACGAGACGATACTATTGTGATATTTGGACCACGATACGATATAAAAATTATTATTATTTTTTTTTTTTTTTGGACATGCCTCCCCGTTATACAGTCCACCCCCACCCCCCACCCCCGCTGTCACAACAGCAAAAAATAAATGCCCCTGCAGGTGTCTGATCCATAAAACACACTAACACACTTGCACCACCATGTCGGCGTCACTACAGTATTGAGCATCATCAACCACCCCAATGACACCCGCTCTGTCCTTGGTCCTGATCGTCATCAGAGAACATGTCCTACATGTAAGGGGTGATTGGGGGAGGGGTTGCTGAAGCCTATCCCAGCACTTGTAGAGAAAACGGTGCCGAAATTCCTCAACTAACACACACCTGCACCACCACCTGCTCTGTGGGGTCCAGATCCGCAGAGAACATACCAAAGGGGACTAACAGTATGTAGAGGAACCGATGGACTGTAGGTGGTGCCCTAGTCTCTTGAGGCTTACCGGGGAACTGATGTCGGTGATCGTGTGTGTGTGTTTTGTTTTTAAACCCTTCCGGTGACGTGGTTCTCGCTCGGTCACCTTCAGGTCACGGCGCCGATGTGAAGTGTGTGGACTGGCACCCCACCAAAGGCCTGGTGGTCTCGGGCAGCAAGGACAGCCAGCAGCCGATCAAGTTCTGGGACCCGAAGACCGGACAGAGTCTGGCAACGCTGTGAGTGTCCTAAACCCTTAACGAGTCCGAATCTCTTAATTAACGAGCCGTGTTGATCGTCAGAGGTGAACGAAATCAAACCCGTAATTAACGGACAGCTGTACGCTTCCAACAGTTTAGGGAAGGCCCGTTTTCTCACAGCACATAGAGCGAGGTCCGTAAAGTTAATTATTAACTGTTAATTAATTAATTAATTCATCCATTATCTTCCGCTTTATCCTCATTTAGGGTCGTGGGGGGGGGGGGTTCCCCATGCCCACCCAGGGGAGAACGTTTCTGGCGATGGACAGTTACACCCAGGACAGGGGGGCAATCTATTACTGGGCACACACTCACACAGAGACACTCTAAATGGGGCAATTTAGAGAATTCAATTGACCTTGATCCATGTTTTTGGACTGTGGGAGGAAACCAGAGAACCCGGAGGAAACCCACGGGGATGACATGGAAACTCCACCCAGATGGGGATTCGAACCGGGAATCTATAGCGCTGAGAGGAGAACATGCTAAACCACTAAGCCACCGTGCCGCCCCTGTTAATTGATTATTAATTTAAATTTATTATTATTAATTAGGAGGGCTTAGCGGTTAGCACGTTCGCCTCTCAGATTGGGATTCGAACCCGGGGAATTACTAGCGCTGTTTGGAGTTTGCATGTTCTCCCCGTGTCCAAAAACATGGATTTAAGATGAAAGATTTAAGGTGAATTGAACTCTCCAAATTGCCCCATAGAGAGTGTGAGTATGTGCCCATGAGGGAACCCCCCACCCCCCTAATGACCCTAATAGAGGATAAAGTGGAAGATAATGGATGGATGGGTGTTATTTAGGGAGGACTTTTCACAGCTCCAAAAGTTTGTAGACACCTGTCCCAGAGGACGTTCACCTTTAATCTGGGGGTCATAAGGAGGTCCATGTGTTTAAGGTGTAGGGGTTCCAATACTTTCCTCCATGCAGTGTGTGTGTGCATGAGATTATCTCGTTTGTCGTTTCTGGCCGTTCTCCCATCCCGTCCTGACTCCGCCCACCGTCCCTCGTCCTCAGACACGCCCACAAGAACACGGTGATGGAGGTGAAGTGGAACCTGAACGGCAACTGGCTGCTGACGGCGTCGCGCGACCACCTGTGCAAGCTGTTCGACATCCGCAACCTGAAGGAGGAGCTGCAGGTCTTCAGGGGCCACAAGAAGGAGGCTACGGGTGAGCGACCAACAACCACCACCACACCCCCCATCCACCCACCCACCCAACGTGGTGGTGCTGCTGGCCCCGTTGCCCGGACGCCCCTCCCTCAAGTTCTGTTTCTGTCCCTTTCTTCGGTTGTAGCGGTCGCCTGGCACCCGGTCCACGAGGGCCTGTTCGCCAGCGGAGGCTCCGACGGGTCCCTGCTGTTCTGGAACGTGGGGTAAGGCCACGCCCACCTCCGTCCGTCTGATTGGTGCATTTACAGATTGATTGACGGTTTGTTTTGATTTCTTTTGATTGACAGGGTGGAGAAGGAAGTGGGCGGGATGGAGATGGCGCACGAAGGCATGATCTGGAGCTTGGCCTGGCACCCTCTGGGGCACATCCTGTGCTCGGGTTCTAACGACCACACCAGGTAAGTCCGCCCGCCCGTCCGTCTGTCTGTCCGTACCGTACGCCGCGTGGTGGGCGGGGCCCAGTGGTCACTAACGTGCCGTTTTCCAGCAAATTCTGGACGCGGAATCGTCCCGGAGACAAGATGCGAGACCGCTACAACCTGAACCTCCTGCCCGGGATGTCGGAGGACGGCGTGGAGTACGGTGAGTGTCCGGGACCCGAACGGGCCGCCGGCGGGGGACCCGTCTCCCAGGGCCCGACTCGGGGGATTCATTCGGTTTGGTTCTCCCGCAGACGATCTGGAGCCCAACAACCTGTCGGCCATTCCCGGGATGGGCATCCCCGAGCAGCTGAAGGCCGCCATGGAGCAGGAGCACATCAGTAAGACGCCCCCGCCGCTCTCGACATCGGCATCCCCATTCCAGTCCGTGTGTACTGACGCCGTGTGTGTGGGGTCCCCAGGTAAGGAGATGCTGCCGGAGTCGGAGATGAGCATCCCGGGTTTGGACTGGGGGATGGACGAGGTGATGCAGAAGGACCAGAAGAAGCCGCCCACCAAGAAGGTTCCCTACGCCAAGCCCATCCCCGCCCAGTTCCAGCAGGTAGGCCCCAGCCGGGGGTCCGGGAGCCGGGGGTCCGGGAGCCGGACGGTTCTCCGCCTTCCCCCTTTGCGCTGACGCGATGCGTTCTGGTTCCTCAGGCGTGGGCGGAGAACAAGGTTCCCACCATGGCGCCCGGGGAGGTACCCAAGGAGCGGAAGGACGAGAAGCTGGACAGCAAGAAGAAGACCCAGGCCGAGATCGAGCAGGAGATGGCTGCTCTGCAGTACACCAACCCCATGCTGCTGGAGGTACGAGGAAGGAGTCGACTCGTGAGTCGCGTGCGATTCGACTCGCGTCGTTTGTTTTTTCTTTTCTGATTCGCCTCGTCCCTTCCGCAGCAACTCAAGATCGAGCGAATGGCACAGCTGCAGGATCAGCCGTCCTCGGGGGGCCAGCCCGGCTCCATGCCCTCCTTCCCGGCTCAGGGGGGGCCCATGGGCCCCCAACAGGGCTTCCCCAATGCCATGCCCTCACAGCAGATGCCTTCCAACATGGGCCCTGCGGTGGGTCCGGGAGGCATCCACGGCCCCTACATGGCCCCGGGCCAGATCGGACACCCGGGCCCGCCGTCCCACCAGGGTCTGCCTCCGCAAGGCATGATGGGCCCCCCGGACATCCACGGGCCCCCGCGGCATCACGGGCCGCCCAGAAACATGGGGTCTCACGGCATGCAACCGGGGCCCAGGGGGATGCAGGGGCCTCCTTCGGGCACGATGCCCCAAGGGCCTTCGACGGGAGGCATGATGGGATCGCTATCTCGGGGCCAGGGGCCTTCCCAAGGAAGCATGATGCATCAGGATATGCGGGGTCCCACGTCCCACGGGAATATCATGGGTCCTCAGGGGCCTTCGGCGGGAGGGATGATGGTTCCTCCGCCCCGGGGCCACAGCAACATGCAGGGCATGGGAAACATGCACGGAATGGGGCACCCTTCAGGCGGGATGCACGGGGGCCTGAACAGCATGCAGGGGCCACACAACAACATGCAGAGCCACCCGTCGTACATGCAGCAGGGCAAACCTCCGGCGCACATGAGCGACGGGACCCGGGGCCAGTTCAGCCAGGTGAGTCGGCCACGCCGCAACGAATCATTTACCGTCCAGTGAGTCACTTCCGGGACTGAATCGATTCCCTCTGTCTGATTCTCAGGGGCAGAACTCCCAGTCGGTGTTGCATGCGATGGGACAGGCCCCAGGTAACCAAGGATACGGCCGCGCGCCGGTCTCCCCCGTATCCCGCGATGCGGACGGTCGCCTTAACTTTTTCTCCTCGCTCTCGCAGACGGCCCTCGGGGGCCCTCCAACCACCACATGGGGCCTCCCCACGAGCGCCAGGGCTCCGAAGGCGGCGGTGGCCCGTATTGGGACGACGAAGGAGGCTATCAGGAGGGCTGGAGGAGGCCGGCCCAGGACTACCACGGGGAACCCAGGGGCCACCAAGGAGGCAAGGTCGGCTGGGAGAACCAGGAACGCTTTGCCCCTCATAAACCCGACTACGACCGGTGAGTGTGATGTCACGGCCACGCCCACACGCCATTGGCCGGCGGCGAGCCAAACGAGATGCGAATAATGACGCCCCCTCGCCCGCAGGTACGACGACTACGACGACCAGGACGAGGACTTCGACCAGAGGCCCATGCGACCGCCGCATTCCGACGACTCGTGAGTACGGCGCCGGCGCCGCGGTTCCGCGCCGACGGAACGTATGATCAACCTTTGTTTGTTTGTTGTTCGTAGTTTCAGGAGGGGAATGAGCCGGCGCCGGGGCGGCTACCAGGACGACTACGGCGGCGAGGACAGCTTCGATTCCCAGGACGAGATGGGCCCCGGCGGGTGGAACGGCGGCGGGAGAGGAAGGCCCCGGGGGCCGCCACGTGGAGGTGAGAGCCGGCCCGCGCGGCGACCTCGCTGTCGGGCGGTGTGAGGTACGATGATGTAATGCGTGGTATCCGTTAGGTGGCGTGGGACGGACAGGCCTCCTGCCTACGCCCGACGAGGACGGGCCCCTTTACGAAGGAGGGCGGAGCCAGGAGGGTTGGGAGGGGGGACGATACTCAGGTACCGAAAGTCAGGCTGGGCTTGTTGCGCAGCGGGTCGCGTGGCGGCGCTCGGCGCTGACGCCCCGCCCTCTCGTCTGTGTGCAGGTCACGACGGATACCGGGACGGCCAGCGCGGGGACCGCAGCCGGCGGGACAGCCTGTCCCCTGTCGGCAGGGAGCGCTCGTCCTCGCTGCAGGGCATGGACATGGCCTCGCTGCCGCCTCGCAAGCGACCCTGGCACGACGGGCCCGGGACGGGGGACATGGACTCGCCCGGTGCCGAGGACCGAGGAGCAGGTATTTAAAAAAAAGACACCCCATTCGACCGGCCTCGGGATGAATCGGAACCCCCTCTATAGTCGTAACTTTAACTCTCCTCCCTCCGCAGGTCGTCCTCTGCGCGATGACCACGGCTACGGACCGCCACCCTCCCGCAGCGGACGCGGGGGCTGGGGACGCAGCGGGCGCGGGGGCCCGCTCGGAGGCCGGGGGAGGTAATCGTGTCTCCCCCCTCCCGAGGACGCTATGCGGTGCTCCAGAGACATTCAAGGACCAAAAAACGCCCCTCGCACCCTTTAAGCCGTCTGTCCGCCGGTCCTCGCCGAGTCCGTGCGAGTCCACAGACGGGGGCGCCACACGGCCGGGGTCCGGCTCCCCGGCGGTCCCGACCCGCTCTCGACCCCGGAAACCATGTTTAAACCAGTGCACCGTGTGCACGGCAGACGTCCGCAGCCCGCCGGACCGAACCCGGTGGTGTCCTGCCCGCTCGCGTCCGTTCTACGCGGGGTCTCGCGAGTCGCGGTCCTTCCCGCTGCGCCGCGCGGAGCTCGTTTGTACAGTTTGTCAGAGGAACTCTCATTGTTTTTTTTTTTTTTTTTTTTGGTTTCTTTTTGTGACTTTTTTTGTAATGAGACCCATAATAGAAGTTTGTGCAACTACGACGGCGGCGTTCCTTTATTTTCCTAATCGTGGTTCCGATACATGTCGTCATCATCCCTGGATCTCAGACCTGTCCTCAGTCTGACGGGTGGGAGGCCTGGACTCGGGATTCGCTCGCCGTTATCATCGTTATGTCCACATCTGACACCCTTAATTAAAAGAAGTAAGTAAATAAATAAATCATGTGACCCCCCCCCCCATCGTGCCATATATGGACATAACGAGGACCAAAGTCCATGTGACGCCACTCGGGATTCGCTCGCCGTTATCATCGTTATGTCCACATCTGACACCCTTAATTAAAATAAGTAAGTAAATAAATAAATCATGTGACACACACACACACAACCCTCATCGTGGACATAACGAGGACCAAAGTCCATGTGTATGGTAGGGGGCGCTGATGCACTCTAGAGTGTAAACGAACCTCACGCTTTATAAAGACGCTCACACAGCAGTCAGCTTTATTAAAATTTTTTTTTTTTTTTAAAACAGCTTCACAGTCAGAACCCTTCGGTCCGGCAGGTCAGAGAACCTCGTAGAACATGCCGTCGGTTCCTCGAACCGTCTCCCGGAACATCGGAACCCGTGTTAATGGAATGATGCGGAATACATTCAGGATTCAGAACCCGGCTGAAGGGTCTCAGACGTCGGAAACCGGTTTACATCACGTCATTCTGCAGGGTCAGGCCCGACAGAGTCCCCAAATCGGGGTCAGGGGCCTTGCCCTGGGGGCCACAGTTTCATGGTTCGGATGAGCAGTAAATAACCCAGAACCGGACACCACCACGAGCCGGGGTCAGTGTTTATGAGGTCGCGTTCTAATAGGGTTCCACCTTTACAGCTAGAACGTCTTTTTTTCGGGAGGAGCTCAGTGATGTCAGACACCGATATGGGGTTCATCCACACCAAAATCACCCGGGGGGGGCCTTCCCTAAACTGATGGAGCTGGAGCTTAACCTAATAAACCTGAACTTCATAATTGGTGGACGTCTCAGAACCTCGGTTTCTGTAGTGCAGATTACAAACCTATTAATTACCCAATATGTGACTCATGAATATGTAATTAGGGGGAGGGGTTCAGGTGGTTAACCTGTGTCCTACTGAATGGAGTGGAACTTTTTATTCCAAACTTACGCTTCACTATTGCGGATTTTAATTGCCCTGCAGTCCAAACCTTCGCATTCATTTGGCTGCGTTCCCGGTTCGGATCCCAATCTGGGTGGAGTTTGCATGTTCTCCCGGTGATGCTGTGGGTTTTATGTCTATCGTGAACTTAAGTATAGGGACACCTTTTAAATCAGTGAATTCAGGTGCTGCGTTCTGAATGAGGGTGTTGAGGTGCAGCCTACATGCTACACTTACATCACCGTGACGACACGTCAGAGGGCGTGGCGTAAAGTATGACATCACTGGAGTCTGGCTAAATCACATGAGGCTTAGTGGCACTGTGGCTTAGTGGTTTGGCATGTTCTCTTCTCAGCACTGGGGATTCCCGGTTCAAATCCCAGTCTGGGTGGAGTTTCCATGTTCTCCCCGTGTCCGCATGGGTTTCCTCCAGGTTATCCGGCTTCCACCCGCATTTCAAAAACGTGGATCAAGGTCAACTGGATTCTCCAAATTGCCCCATATAGAGTGTGTCCAGTGATAGATTGCCCCACTGTCCTGGGTGTGTCTGCCGAGCACCGTGACCCTAGTACAGGATAAAGCACAACATAATGGATGGATGAATGGAAGGTTGATCGAATGCTCCAAATTGCCCCACATAGTGTGTGTGCCCAGCAATAGATTGGCACCCTTCACCCCTATTAGGGTCACGTGGGGTTCGGGTGCTGGGCAGCTACACCCAGCACAGGGTGCCAATCTCTCGCTGGGTACAGACACACTACTCTATATGGGGCAATTTGGAGAATCCAACTGACCTCGATCCATGTTTTCGGACTGTGGGAGGAAACGGGGGGGGGGGTGTAGAAGGGCGTGGGAAACTCCACCCAGATTGGGCACTGAGAGGAGAACATGCCAAATGCTATGAGACTAATTTAGATGAAGGTTAATGTTGATGCAGAAACAAAAACAAACAAAACCATCATCATACAGATAAAGAAAACACGCTGATTATTATTGTTATTATTATTTTACGCTGATGTCCGTCAGGTGCAGCGCCCCCTCCGGCGTGGAACAAACTGGAGAGGCGTGATGGCTGTGAGTTGTCTTTAATGTCTTTTAAAGTCCTTAATGTCTCAGATCGGCATGGTCCTCCCGGTCACGGTTCTCTTGATGGCGGAGGTCAGCACGCCGCCCACGAACCTCATGCCGGCGCTGCCCCCCGGCACCAGCGCCACCGCGTAGGCCGCGATGGCCCCGACCTGCACGCAGGCTCCGAGCGCGGTGAGCGGCGTGCTGTGCAGCCCGAGCGCCGCGTACAGGGTGCCGGCCAGGGAGCAGACGTACACCGCGGCGCCGGGCGTGGGCGCGGCCAGCATGCGGCTCGGCCCCCGCAGCACGGCCGCGCCGCTCAGCGCGAACACCGAGCCCAGCGACCAGAGCAGCGCGAACTTCCGCGCCTTCAGCAGCAGCAGCGGCGCGTAGAGGGCCGACAGGCCGAAGCACAGCGCCGAGAAGACGGCGCACACGCCGGCCGCCAGCAGGCGCTGCGAGCGGCTCAGGCCGGGCAGGCACGGGTCGGGCTCGGCCGACCACGGCCAGGAGAACCCGCCGCTCGCCGGTGCCGACGAGGCCGCGCCGCCGCCGCCGCGGCCGGGCCAGCGAGGGAACCAGCCGCCCGCTACCGAGGGCTCCGGCTCGGGGACGGTCACCGCGGTGCTGGAGCCGGACGCCGAGAGCGACGCTTTGTTCCCGCCTTTGGACTGAGACAAATACTCCTGCAGCTGCCGGTTCAGGTCCGCCATGTTTGTTACAGACGGAGGAGCGCAACAGCGCCGCTCTGAGGAACGTTTCACACATTAATCAGACGCCTCAATGAAAACGGGTTAATTGGTTCATTATCTCCCGCTTTATCCTCTATTAGGGTCGTGGAGGAGGGAGG
>JAFMOD010001616.1:0-2500 GCA_019802435.1 Corydoras maculifer
TATATATATATATATATATATATACACACACTCACCAGCCAGCTCATTGTATCTCTACATACTGTGTTATAAGAGAGCAGGTATTATTAAGGTGGTGGATGATGGTATGAATGGATCAGACACCTGTATGTTCTGATTGGTGTATTGTTGTTCTCTGTCCAGCAGCACTGCTTTGCCTGATCCACTTGTACCAGCACGACACACACTAATACACCAACATGTCAGTATCACAGCAGTACTGCGAATAACCACCCACTCTATATAACCATCCACACGGGGGTCCTGACCATCAAAGAACATACTAAAGCAAACTGACAAAGCATGTAGAGAAACAGAAGGACTACAAAATGTAACCGTAGGACTACAAAGTCCATCAAACTGTGTTGTCTCCAAACATTCAGAATTTTTATCCCTGACCCTGAGTCCCTTTGAAGACCCTTTACATTTTCATGTCTGGACAAATGGGTGAAACTCTTTTAGATTAGAGTTATTATTAATTATTCTTTTACAAATTATGTAAATAAATCAACACTATGTAAAGTATTTAAAATAACTCCTTCACCTCTATATTTCAGACTCGTTACATTCATCGATACCTCTCTTTAGCTTGCACGGGAGTGGGAAGTTATTTGCTGCCTATCGATAGCTGATTTTAGCAGAGCACAATCCCTCTCTCTTGGGGCAACTGGGCCTGATATGAAGTCAATATGTGCTGTCAGACTTCATTTTAGCAACAGATGCAGGACAGAGAACGGTGGCAGCACTACACTCACACCTCCGGCGTTCCCATTTCATTTATTCTCTTTTTTAAAGCATTAAGGAAATAATGTAAGAAAACATTTATAATAAGAATAAAGTCGACTGCACAGTCACAGTCACATACTCTTAACAAGTTTGGCTTCGAAAAGGAAAATTAAAGCTTGAAGTGGATAAAGGACCTTTGCCTTGGCAGTTTTAAAGATGCGGAGAAAAGAGTGTGAAAAGAAAATCAATAGGGAGCCAGTCATTCCGAGGGCCACATGTGTGTGTCACAGTCAATAGGAGTTAATAGGCCTGGGCTCGTCTCCACACTAAGGCTGACCAGGGCGCTCCTGTCCCTCTCTATCACCTCCTGGAGACAGCTTAATACATACTGATAGACTGACTGCCTAATGCCGCTTTAGCCTGAGCCAACTAATAAAGCAGCATGAATAATAGGTCGGGATTAGGACGCTAAATGCTATCAGATACCGTATTCAGCTCAGTTAAAGGCGACGGTGGTAAGAATGCATGCTTGGATATAAGGATAAGAGCACAATCATGCAAATGCATCATGAACTATTAGAAGAAAGAAGCTGCGAACTGACTATAAAAATAAATATAGTGGGAACATTTCCTTTTTTTTTGCAGGATGTAAATAAAACAATTGTTTTTATTCCTGTGCTGCTGAATTTCACGAGTTCTCTTCAGTGGAGATCAGCCAAGGAGAAGATAAATGGCAAAAAATGAGCTAGTTAATTGGGGTCTCTGGGTCATATTGTTTGGTCCAGTGACACATTCTCCCCCTCATTAACATCCATTAGAACCTCATTTAAGGAGATCTAATTTTTTAATTGATTCGGATTTAATTAATTTGTAATTAAAGAGGACCTCAAGAGAAGTTCCGCAATCACGCAACCCTGCTGTAAAACTACACTTACAGCAAATGAACGACCAGAAGTACATTACCCCCACTCCGTACTCCCTACTCCCTACCCCCACCCTGCCTCACCCTCCACCAGGAGTTTGCATGGTTGGAACAACCTTGTGTAACACAAAGTCGTTGCAGAGGGAAATACATCATATGAGCAAAAGTATTAAGACACACATTTTTAATATTGAATACAGGGGTTTAATTAACAAAACTGTAAAACTGAGCAACTGGGGCAATCGCAGGACTGTGGTCAAGGAACCAGCATAGCGACCAGAAGGTAGAGGTTAGCACGTTCGCCTCTCGGCTGGGTGGCCACAGATCTGAGTGGAGTTTCCATGTTCTCCCCGTGTGCATGTGGGTTTCCTTTTGGTTTTCTTCCACAGTCCAAAAACAAGGATTCGAGGTGAATTGACTGTTCTAAATTGCCCCAATATATAGTGTGTGTCCAGCGATAGATTGGTGCGCTGTCTTAGTTGTATCTGTCCAGTGACCGAAAGGTTCTTTCCTAGATGAGCACCAATTCCACCCCCCAGGGTTCTAATATAGGATTAAGTGAAAGATGATGGCTGGATGGATTTAGGAGTTTAACTTTGAGACAGCATGTTACTAAGTCATTTTCCAGTTACATTTTCGTATCTTTATTTTACCTCCTTCTTGAACATGGTTGGCCGGGGGGGGGGGGGGGGGCATACAGCCTGTACACTTTCCTTTGCCCCAACAGGAGGTGAAACCCAGAACCTTCTCAGACTTAGACTTAAACAAGCTCTATTGTCATTCCTAATACACAATTGTACACAGAATGAAATTTTATAGCAAGCAGCTCGCATG
>JAFMOD010001616.1:5000-26220 GCA_019802435.1 Corydoras maculifer
TCTTTCCAGCTCATTTCCCCCACAGCGCAAAATAACAAAAAAGACCATTTTCAGTTCAATATCAAAGACTCCAACCGAATAATCACAGGGGTGAAACTGTAACTATTATACAGGTACCTCAGGGATATCCCTGTGCTACGGAGGAGCTGGAAACCATCACAGTGCAGAGTTTCTGCAGGGCAAAAGCACACGAGTGGGCTTCTGTTCCAGCATCTGTATTAATTACTCAATTAGCCTAATCACACCAGCATCAACAGTAATATTTTTTACTAATGGTTAATCAGTGCAGAACTGCAGTGTAAACGTGGTCTAGGGACATTTTCTACATCAGACATTTTTCAACGAGCATTAAAGTTCGCTTGTTGTTCTACGAACAGCCAAAATGCTCCGCTGGCCTGAAATAAATCACAGAACGCTGCTTTTAACACCTCATAAATAAAAACCAACAGTCTCTTGTTTAGAACGTCTGGCCTACAGTGTGTAAAACTACAATGTCCTTTGTCTGCTAAGTGTTGGAGCATCACAGAACAGGTATCATTTGGGTGGTGGATTGTTTATTGTCAGTTCTGCAGTGACACTGATGTGGTGAGGGGGTGTTAGTGCAGCAGTGCTGCTGGAGTTTCATTTAAACACCTCAGTGACACTGCTGGGCTAGGAATAATGCACCAACCCAATAATACCTGCTCTGTGGTGGTACTATTGGGGTCCTGACCATTAGAGAACAGAGTAAATGGGACGTACAGATGGACTACAGTGTGGAATTGTAGAACAACAAAGTCCATCTTTACAAGAAGTGGAACTGAGAACAAACTGAGGACAATAAGTGGGGCAAGAATGAGGTGTGAGGAACTTTGGACTGGTGCTGTGTGGACAATGAAATTCTGATAAAGAGAAGGTCACACACAACTGAAACCGGTAAAAATACAAATTTAAGTAATCCATACATCCATCCATCCATACATCATCATCTTCCACTTAACGCTATACTAGAGTCCATCCCGAGGAGAACGTTTCAGGTGCTGGGCAGATACACCCATGACAGGACATCAATCCATTGCTGGGCACGAACACACTCACTCACTTACACAGACACACTGTATAGGGGTAATTAAGAGCATTCAATTCACCTTGTATCCATGTTTTTGGACTGCGGGATGCAACTGAAGAACCTGAAGAAAACCTCACAGAGATGGGGAGAACATGGAAACCCACCACGTTCAGAATTGGAACCTGGATCCCCAGCACTGAGAGGCGGACGTGTTACCCACTAAGCCACCATCTTTCAGTAATAAAGGACTGAAAGATTATTCAGTACATGACATTAAGACAAAAGCACGAAGGTCTGCAGAGCGGCGGGGAGCAAACCCAAAGGTTTGGAAATTGCGCTTCAGTTAAAATAAAGTCTTGACATGTTGGGAGCAGTTCCAAAATGCTAAATGCAGAACAGGCCACTTCAGTCGGGTCAAGGAACCAAGCGAAGCCGAGGGATCGAAAAATTCTTGGCCCTTCCCCCCCTTAAAGAAAAAACCGAACCTACTCATGCCCCACAGTTGTGATTTTCTTCCTGGTATGGATGCATAAATAAACATAGGAATAAATACACAGAGGACACAGGCTGTGAGTGGCTGGCCAAGTGGGGCAGCTGTTATTAAAAGGCCTATTTATCACTGTCACCCTGCCCGGGATTCATCACTCTCTGCCCGCCAGCGTTGTCACTAGGCCGCACAGGAACAATGAGGCTCATCCGAGCAGCCCCGGCTACAATAAACGGATACACACACACAGATCAGGCACGAGGACCCCGTGACGTGAAGATCCCAGACTTGTGTACACATGAACGGCATGAGCGGCAGATTACCTTTAACGAGAGATCATACAGTACACCGAAGTAAAGCGAGTTTCCGAGATGTGCTAAAGCCACTCAGGACTTCCCCTCCTCCACACAATCCCACCTTTCATTTTACGCACTGCTGCCTTATTGATTATGGCAACAATTACCCACTAATCTGTGCAGGTTGTATTAAGTGAATTCCCCCTTTGTTGGCCAATAACTAAGCACGACCGTTTCCCAAACACCATCGCTCAGCCTGAGGGGACAGGCCTGCGCAGCTCCACGCTCATCATCATTAGCAGGCGCAGATAGAGTCCTCGCTGCAATTAGTCTGGCCATGCACAAGGACTAGGCCAAAAACAAGGACATATTTACACAAACATGAACAGCTGAAGGGTCACAGTGTGTGTGTTTCTGTCTTCACACACACCCACAGGACAAATGCAATGAGGGCATTTCATCACATATGTGGGTATAATAAAGTCAGCACAGCGCGACCGCTGCATTTCACTCCGCCAAGCAAACACAGTGCAAAATGCTCAAAGGTAAGTCTGAAAAACCCAGCATCAGAAAATGTGTTTAAGATATACAACCGGCGGCACGGTGGCTAGCATGTTCTCCTCTTAGCACTAGGGATTCCCGGTTCGAATCCCCATCTGGGTGGAGTTTCCATGTTCTCCCCGTGTCCGCGTGGGTTTCCTCCGGGTTCTTCGGTTTCCTCCCACAGTCCAAAAACATGGATCAAGTCAATTGAATTCTCCAAATTGCCCCATATAGAGTGTGTGTGTCTGTGTGAGTAAGTGTGTCCAGCAATAGATTGGAGGAAACCGGGGAACCCGGAGGAAACCCACACGGACACGGGGAGAACATGGAAATTCCACCCAGATAGGGATTTGAACCGGGAATCCCTAGCACTGTGTGTGCACCCCTAAGTTAGCCACCATTCCGCCCCAAGTTAATATTATTACATTAAACCTCCGTTTAATCCTTCATGAGGATACTTTTTAAATCTATTATTCACATGGACTCATCACATCTGATTTCAGAAGGTCCTATTGACCTCTTTTTTCACCCCCTGCATCTCATCTTTGGTTTTCCGTTCCGCTCGGCTCCTGTAGTCCCCAGTCCCAAGCTTAATCAAGTGCTTGCTTAACCAGCTCAGGTCTTTTAATTCCTATTAATTTAGCATTACAGCAACCCTCTCATCTGGAATGAACAAAAGCCCAGCAGAGCCCCTTTACTCTCCGAGGGCCTGCAGAAAGTGCAGACAGCACATTCCTCCTCTATTATGCGATGTATGTACATAGCAGTGTATAGATGAGAATGGTTAAAATTCATAACCCTTGCATAAGACCTCCATCAAGTCTGCCCTACACCTGTATTGCATTTTTTGCCTTCAATCAGCAGCTTTTAAAGCGGCTCCGCACGGCCGTCTTCCCATGAGGAGCAGAAAGCCATTACAGCAAGCTGCTGCTCATTTGCAGAAAGATTGGAGATCTATCGTCACATCTGAGGGGTGAGAACCGGCATCACGGTGAAGAAACTGGAACGATTTATTCCACTTTTGGTTTTCAGAACACTGCTCCTGACTTTCTTATACTAAGTATTTAAAGTAATCACACGTCTCAGTGGTAGTGGCATGGTGACCCAGTGGGTAGCGCTGTCACTAGTAATAGGGTTATGGGTTGGATTTCTCAGCAGAGGGTCAGGTTTTTAATCTGTTTGGAGTTTGCATGGGGCGGCACAGTGGCTTAGAGGTCAGCACGTTCGCCTCTCAGCCTAGTGCGGTTCCCGGTTCGAATCCCCATCTGGGTAGAGTTTCCATGTTCTCCCCGTGTCCGTGTGGATTTCCTCCGGGTTCTCCGGTTTCCTCCCACAGTCCAAAAACATGGATCAAGTCAATTGAGTTTTTCAAATTGCCCCATATAGAGTGTGTCTGTGTGTAAGTGTGTGCCCACCGATAGGTTGGCGTCCTGTCCTGGGTGTATCTGCCCAGCGCCCGAAACGTTCTCCCCTGGATGGGCATAGGGAACCCCCCTCCGACCCTAATAGAGGATAAAGCAGAAGATAATGAATGAATGAAATGGAGTTTGCATGTTCTCCACAAGCCTGGGTTTTTTATATTGGAGGATCTGGTTTCCTCCTGGGCGGCACAGTGGTGTAGTGGTTAGCACAAGGGGTCACATCCAGGTATCCCAGCACCTTAATTAGGATAAGCGTCTGTCTGACCATAAGAACGAATGAACAAACATGTTGTGAGTTCATGATGTCATATTTCATGATGCAATGAGCTTTTAAATTAAAATAAAGGAAAACGGAGAGAAAAAACCCACAAAAACACGCCCTGTGCAATTATAATAACCCAGAGGCTGAACCTAGAGATAGAGGTCATGACCTTATAAACATCAGCTGCTTGACCTCTGTTGACCTGTAAAGACTCAGTGGAAACATATGGGCTGAAGTGAATTGACCTCGAGGAATCAGTTCCATCAAAACATGATGGAGCAGAACATCAATTTCAACCCGGTGCCTGAAAACAGCACTCTGCTGTCAAAGTTGTGTTAAACAGCCGACTCAGCGCAGCACTGGCACTCTGGACCTTTGCTCCGAGTCAGGAAGGCAACATGAGATCAGCTGGTAGACAGAAGAACCAAAATAAATAATTATTCCATAATATTCTTATTATGCTTTATGAAAAACAGATTAAACGCCGCCTGTGGGGACAGGAGCATCAGTACGAACTGGCAGGGGGTAAGAGGCAACCTAGTGGAGGAAGCAGAGGGTGGCGTCTGCCTTTTAATGACCCGAAACTTTAAATACTGCATAATATATAAGAAAAATGGAGAGTTCATTTAACTCTCACAATAACTCACAGAGAGACCATTAGAATCCATTACTCTGAATGTCAACACTCTAAGTAGTAAATATGGATGAAGGGAACATGAGATGAGCACCAAGGGAGACGAGGGGGAAAAAACAGCCATAATCAACCAGCGCAGGGACAGAAGACAACATATTAAACTAAATGTTCATACAATAAGAGAAGACACTCAAGTTCCAGAAAAATATCTAAAGTACTAGAAATCAATCTGCAAGACTCCGGTACCGATGCTGGCGGCTGAACATGCCAGACCATAATAAGTTGGTAAGTACTCAATATGAATATGGCTGCCAAACATTCCTCACAGACCCATTCTTTCGTGACTGACAGACAAACGGATGGACGGTCTGTCTGACGCTCCTGTTGGAAGCCGTGTCTCGCTACGCCGGCCCGTTCGCCAATAAAGAAATAAATAAATACAAAGAGGAAACTAAAAAAGGAAATAGGAAGCCACTTGTCATCCCTGGCAATCTGCTTAGTAATGAGAAGGCTTTCCCCCTGGGTGAAAAGATCTGCTATAATAGATTTTTAATGGCTTTTCCCCTCTCCTCAAGAACCATTTTCGGCACCCAATAGCAAGTTGAAAAAAAAAAATCAAGTAATTCCAGCCTCAATGGTGTGAGGTCAGCAATTATAATCCATTGAAATCACTAAAGCTTTTAACTGGTGCAGTAAATCTATTTTCCAGCGCGGTTTTTCGGTGGACTGATCTTTGTTACAAAACAATAAAATGGTGAAAAATCACAACGGAATGGACTTTACGGGGAATGATCTACGTGTGAGAGATATGTGACATGAAAACGTTTGGCTGTTGACTCTGATAACATCTGGTAATTCTTTTTTGATCAGGGTTAAAGTTTTAAGTTCAGTTTCACAACCTTATTACAATAACTGGACTTTGGCTTTGCACAATCACATGGACATACAGTACACAAAAAAAAAAATAGTGGGTCATACTGTGTATAGCCTACAAATCAGTCAAGTAACAGCTAACAGAGGCTTTATTATTACTGTGGATTAAAAAAGGGGTGAATATATTAAGATCTACATGAAGCCCCAGTAAATAATAATAATAATAATAATAATCCCCCCCCCCCCCCCCCCCCCCCCCCCCCCCCCCCCCCCCCCCCCCCCCCCCCCCCCCCCCCCCCCCCCCCCCCCCCCCCCCCCCCCCCCCCCCCCCCCCGAGTGTGTGTCCAGCGATAGATTGGCGCCCTGTCCTGGGTGTATCTGCCCAGCGCCCGAAACGTTCTCTCCTGGATGGGCATGGCGAACCTCACATAATGGATGAATGGATAATAATAATAACAATAATAATAATAATGTCATGTCACCCAGCTCTACCTTTACTCTGAAAACATGTTAAGAAAAATTCTGCAGTATTAATGTGTCTGATCCACTCATACCTGCACGACACCACCACATCAATGTCACCGCAGTGCTGAACATGATCCATCATCCAAATACTAGCTGCTCTGTGGTGGTCCTGTGGGAAGCCTGATTATTAGAGAGGACAAACAAAGTATGCAGAGAAAAAGATAAACTACAGTTTCTAATTGTAAAAGTACAAAGTGCATCCATATGGCAAATACAACCGACAAGGAAAGAACAAGGAGGAGTATATAATAAAGTATTTGCTGAGTGTATACTACCATATACCCGATCCTCACCATGGTGTGTAGCAGGTGCAGGAATAAAGTGTCCGAGTGTAGAGTGTCCAAAAGATGTGTAGCACGTGAACACGCATGATTTATGGAGCTCTAAACAACCTGCGCAGTGTGCACACAGTCGCCCGGCTGAGGGGTACTTTAAAATAGCAGGTGATTAATAGTTTAATATGGTGACAAATCTGCAATTAAAATGCTGTCATACATTCCGTATTCTGGCCTGCTGCCTGCATCGAGGAATTTCCTTTATGATTACTCAATGACCACTTACAGCCAAAAGCAATTCTTCTTACTGTCTTTATTGAAAAGATATGGAGATGACTATACACTGCACGCAAACGTCACAAATCACAATTCAACTGATGCCACCCTGCTGCTAAACTACCCTTGGAGATGCATGGGGTCTGTAGTGGGTCTCACTGATAGCCTCTATAGAGATAGCTGCAGGGGTTGTTCATACAGTAATTGTTTCTGCCAAACCCATACATCTATATGTCACACCTAAATTAATGTGATTTTTCCTACTCAATATTAGATTGTCACAAGTCCTACACAGAGACCGCTGGAACGCATCTCGAGGCCCGCTCTGGATTTTCGGCGTCTGTTCCAAACACCTTGTAAATGACTGTAGTTTTCAATTAGTTACCGAAGATTAAAATAGCACGTGTATTTAAAGATTTCACCTTGCCCTCTTTCATTACAACGTAATTGAACTTGCTAATACAAATGTTTAATCCGTTGTTGATTAGTTCTTTTTATTTAGATGAGGCAATTTGGTGCCTCGATTACAGAAGCGAGTCTGCATTGCGTTGTCCTTAAAACAAGGCATTGATCCTTCAATGTGGCACCGCTAATTTTTTTCCCCATTAATTTAAAGTAGCCAATTTGCTGCTGTGTTATCTAAGAACGCTGAGCAGAATGAGGTGTAACAGTAAGCACCTGTTTGGGTTGTGGCCTCCAGCGGCTTGCCTCTGACCTCTCAGCACTTGGCTGAAATACAGAAAAGCAGGCGCCTCGGCTTGAGTTACACACAGCTCACATCACCTTTTCAAAGCTACGGCCCGAGCACTTATAGTCATGCCACGAAGATACTTTATCAGCACTGAGGGTTTGGATCAAAGGGTCAATGAGACATGAAGCTCTGGCCAACTGAGCGTTTCCCGTTCAGAGATGCTGTGTCTGACAAAAGGCTATAAACTCCATATATAAAAAAAATCTCTATAAGCTTCTTGTGTCTGAGTGTGCAGGAGTGTCCTTCTACATTCCGGTCCTGCCGATTGATAAAAATGAAGATACTTATTGCCACTCTGATTGCATTGTTTGTATGGTTGAGGATAAATGTAGTAAACAACCTTATAACCTTGAAAGAATATGCAAGTTACAAACCTGGACTGAATCAATGCTGCATACACACATATATATATATATATATATATATATATATATATATATATATATATATATATATATATATATATATATTACATACACACACATATACATGGGGGAGATACAAAGGTAGGTACAGCTTTTAATAAAAATAAATACAAATACACACACACACACACACACACACACATATATATATATATATATATATATATATATATATATATATATATAAATAATAGTTTCAAATGTAAAGAAGGTATAAAAGTCAAAGTGATACAAACTTTCAAGAACACAGAGATAGAAGCTGCAGCAACAAAGGCATCAAAAAATGTTCTCTTAAATCTTTTAAAACCAAATTACCCCTTCCTAAAAGAGAAGGTGACAAGGTCCATTGATTTGCAAGTAAGACATGAAATTATTACTTGACCTTAATTGTTAGTAAGAGGAGCAATGAAGCCGGGAAATCAAGGCATTTGATGAATGGCTTCAGCAGAATGCTTTGAGGGCAGGACAGAATCAATATATCAGTTTGTCAAACCCAATCTCAGAGGGAACGTGGGCTTCGCATTCAGCAGTAAAGGAGTCGGACTGCGTCAAGTCAGCAGAGCACATTATCAGAAATCAAAGGGCTTCAGCGGAACCCAAGGAGGGAATGGGTGGAGAGAATGAACGAAGGCCACACTTCCTCTTTGGTAATTAAAAACCATTTTATCAAGCCTGTCCTTTCAACAACCCCTCTCGCTCCCTATTGTCAATATGCTGGGCAGAGTGAGCACTAATTTGACTTTAAATAAATGAACTGAAGGTATTTAAAATTCAGCAAAAAGAACAAGTGAGACCTGCATGCTTACTTACTACACCCCGTGCTAAAAAGCTTTTAAATGTTTTATTCTTTGTCTCCATTTTCTTCATTAAATAATTAATCTAAAGACAAAGAGAATTAAAAGAAAAAGTTTTATTGCAGTAGAAGAGGTAATGTCCACAGATTCACCGGAGAGCAGCACCCATGTAAAAAGTAATGAATAAGAATAAATATTAGTTTTTAGTAACTCTACTGGGATCATTGTTATTACTCTCTGCAATTAGTACCTGGCACCTTCTGCCTCCTTATATGCAAAATAAACAGTAATGGGGCCTGATGAGGTCTGCACAGTCTCTGTTACCCGAACCACCATCCATGAGCCGAGGCCATACGCCAAACATGGGATACCTACAAATAAGAGGAAGGACGGGTTAATCAAACGTTCACACTGTAAATCAAACCTTTTAATTTGAGCAAAGCATCAATTAATCTAAAGCTTTTAGCTTTTACATGAAGGTTTGACAACAGAGCCAGTCAAAAGTTTGGACACGCCCTCTTCTTGCTCCATTATCTGTTTCCTTCACTGACCATATAGATGGACTTTGTAGTTTTACAGACTGTAGTCCATCTGTGTTCTTTGTTGTTGTTAGTCCCCTGTTGGTTCTCCGTCTCTATTGGTCAGGAGCATCACAGAACAGGTATCATTTGGGTGGTGGATTGTTTCTTGTCAGTTCTGCAGTGACACTGATGTGGTGAGGGGGTTTTAGTGCAGCAGTGCTGCTGTAGTTTCATTTAAACACCTCAGTGACACTGCTGGTATAGGAATAATTCATTTATTATCTTCCACATTATCCTCGATTAGGGTTGCGGGGGGGTTTCCCATGCCCATCCAGGGGAAAACAGATACACCCAGGACAGGACGCCAACCTATCGCTGGGCACACACTCACTCACACAGACACACTCTATATGGGGCAATTTGGAGAACTTAATTGACTTGATCCATGTTTTTGGACTGTGGGAGGAAACCGGAGAACCCGGAGGAAACCCACGCGGACACGGGGAGAACATGGAAACTCCACCCGGATGGGAATTCGAACCGGGAATCCCTCATGCTGAGAGGAGAACATGCTAAACCACTATGCCACTGATAGGAATAATGCACCAACCAAATAACCCCTGCTCTGTGGTGCTACTATTGGGGTTCTGACCATTAGAACAGAGTAAAGGAGATGTACACGGTATGTACTGTAGAACACAAACACATGGACTACAGAATGGAATTGTGGAACTACAAAGTCCATCTGCACAGGACGTGGAACTGAGAACATGGGCAATAAGGAAGGAACTTTGGACGGGTGCTGTATGTTATATCAACTGACCCAAGTTGATGACTTTCAATATGCCGAAGAACGTGTTCTCAAAGTCCAGGTTCTGCGGGGGGGCTCTGGTGCAGTGGTACTTGATGAAGGGAAAGGCCCCGGTTCGGAGGATGTGGTAGTTGGTTCCCTGCACCTGCCAGTTGAAGTTGGAGAAGCCGAACTGGTCGTTTACAACCGAACTGTAACGAACACAGAACGAGGTCCATGGGGGCAGCTTGCGTTGGGAGAGATGGCATGTCAGAACCTCGGACGCGGGAGGTCGAGCTCGGGGTGGAAATCTGAGGGAACTCGGCAGAAGCACAAGCTTTAAAAAGCAAACGTGGATTATCCGCAGAATGTCGCTCATCGTCTGAACGTCGTGTTCTCTCTAAAAGCAGCTAAATAAAGTGACTGAACGCTGACTCGTGGTAAAGAAATGACGTACGGTGCTCAGGGCGTCTGAACTGCGGCGGTAATCCCGAGATTAAATTACAATCCCACTCAAAGCCGCCGCTTTGAACCGCGCCGTTAGTTAAAGGCCATTTATGTTACATAACAAGCACACAAGAGCGAACACAAGGCTGCAAATTGTCGAATAAATTCAGAATTATAAAGAATTAAACCCGCATTAAACACATAATCTCAGCACAAACGTTAAAAACCCTTTCAAACTATTTATCTCGCCGAGCTTCAAATCGCACCCGAAGGCACTACATCTCATACACTACTCAGCGGTAGTTGCATTACTCTAGTGCACTTATTTATAAGGAAAATGGAGATTTGAGACGCGACCGCAGCGTTACAATGCTTACCGAAAGTGCTCGTTCGATGTTGTCCGACTAGAAACATCATCTAAGTTTTAGTTCCGACAAAATGTTTCTATTTTATTGTAATTGCACGGTGGCTTAGTGGTTAGCATGTTCTCCTCTCAGCACTAGGGATTCCCGGTTCGAATCCCCATCTGGGTGGAGTTTCCATGTTCTCCCAGTGTCCGCGTGGATTTCCTCCGGGTTCTCCGGTTTCCTCCCACAGTTCAAAAACATGGATCAAGTCAATTGAGTTCTCCAAATTGCCCCATATAGAGTGTGTCTGTGTGAGTGAGTGTGTGTCCAGCGATGGATTGGTGTCCTGTCCTGGGTCTTTCTTCCCAGCGCCCGAGAAGTTCTCCCCTGGATGGGCATGGGGAACCCCACCGCGACCCTAATAGAGGATAAAGCAGAAGATAATGAATGAATGAATGTAATTTAAATTTAATAAGGTTAGATTTTAATTAAATATTAGACACGCAATTCACACTCTCGCCCTTTCTCCCCTCTCTCATACATATGGAAGACCGTTTCCACCACTAAGAGGAAAAAAAAGTTATCTCAGAATTCTGACTTTTTATCTCAGAATTGTGACTTAGTAAGTGAGATAAAAAGTCAGAATTCTGAGTTTTTTCCTCTTAGTGGCAGAAACAGGCTTCCATACTTACACATGGGCTACATACAAAAATAAATAACAATAATTATATAACAGGCTTAGTGATTAGCATGTTCTCCTCTCAGTGATAGGGATTCACGGTTCGAATGCCCATCTGGGTGGAGTTTCCATGTTCTCCCCGTGTCCGCGTGGGTTTCCTCCGGGTTCTCCGGTTTCCTCCCACAGTTCAAAAACATGGATCAAGTCAATTGAATTCTCCAAATTGCCCCATAGAGAGTGTGTCTGTGTGAGTGAGTGTGAGCCCAGCGATGGATTGGCGTCCTGTCCTGTCCTGGGTCTATCTGGCCAGCGCCCAAGACATTCTCCACTGGATGGGCATGGGGAACTCCCCCGCGACCCTAATAGAGGATAAAGCGGAAGATAATGGATGGATGAATGATTATATAACACGTTTTAAACACGTTTCAGTATTGTTGGATAAGAACAAGCACAGCACAGCTGTTTGCCATGCATCCTCTTTAAAATCCTATTTATTTAACAATTACATACATACCATTTAACTTGTCAAACCTTATTTTAAAACCCAGCTATGATAAAAAAAAAAAAATTACCTATTTTTTAAAAAAAAATTTAAATTTTATTTTTCTTACTGTGCATACACACAGAGGAATGTGTGCTTCACATTTAACACATCCGTGCAGTGAAACACAGACATACACACACACACACACACACACACACACACACACACACAGGTGAAGTAAACACACGTGCCCGGAGCGGTGGGCAGCCTTAAATAAGACACCCGGGGAAAAATTGGGGTCAGGTGCCTTGCCCAGGGGCACTTTAGCCATTGTACCTGGTGTGACTGGGAATCGAACCGGAGACCTTAAGGTCACAATGCTGGTTCCTAAACCACAAGCCCATGACTGCCCCATTGAATGAATCCTAATCATCTTCAGGTTTCTCCTTCTGCTGTTCTTGTTTTTGAGTAATCATATCCTCAATGATCTTGATCAAGTCCTGTCAAAACCAGACACACAACACAACAATAAATACTCCCTATGATTTCTTTTAGATTCATCAGGTTTAGTTAAAGAAGATGATACACTCTATGAGCAAAAGAATGGAGAACACACTCCCAGCAGATTTACATAAAAAAAAAAATCTTGGAAAATGAATGAATATTATATTGTGTTATGAGTTAGCTGTAAAACAAAAGTAATGTTACCGCTGTGTTCCCAAGTTTAATACAAATCAGTTTATTATTTATTGATATTAACAGTTATTCTCACATTTTGTTTATTACAGAAAGCATACCATTATTCATTCATTCATTCATTATCTCCCGCTTTATCCTCTATTAGGGTCGCGGGGGGTTCCCCATGCCAATCCAGGGGGAAACGTTTTGGGCGCTGGGCAGATACACCCAGGACAGGGCACCAATCTATCGCTGGGCACACACTCACTCACACAGACACGCACGCATACACAGTCTATATGGGGCAATTTGGAGAATTCAATTTACTTGATCCATGTTTTTGGACCGTGGGAGGAAACCGGAGAACCCGGAGGAAACCCACGCAGACACAGGGAGAACATGGAAACTTTTGAAGAAGGAGATTTGAACCGGGAATCCCTAGCGCTGAGAGGCGAACGTGCTAACCACTAAGCCACCGTGCCGCCCATACTATTATTGTACAGTGTATTATATGTACATTGCGGGGACACAGTGGCGTTAGAACGTTCGCCTCTCAGTGAAGGGGATTCAGTTGCGAATCCTAATCGTGAAGTTTCCACGTTCTCACTGTGTTCATGTGGGTTTTGTTCATGTCAGGTTCTCTGTTTTTTTCCCACAGTCCAAAAACATGGATTTAAGAATTAGCTGCTCTAAATTGCCCCCATATACAGTGTATGTATGAAAATTGGTGCCCTGTCCTGGATGCCCACCCAATCCTAGTCACTAGTAGAGGATTAAGCGGAAGATAAGAGATGAGATAAGTTGAGATGAGATAAAGTACATAACCATGAGCATGACACAGATATATCATGACACTATCTCTTTAGAGAGCCTTCGTAATTTCCACTTATGCTTTAACAGCAGCTCGAAGAAATAATACTGTAAATAGAACAGCTTCAAGTTCTGCTCTGTCTGCACCCAAGGCTATGAGAGAGTTTAGTTATTATCTCACAGTAAGCTATTCATTCGAAATAGCTAATTGAGGGGCAAAACATTTCCAGAGGCATGAAATTCAATTCAAACATGCAGTTGTCGCTGGTGCTTCTTTGTACCAATCAAAACTTTGGCATCTCAAGTCAGACGACAAAAAGGCACAACCATATCAAAACCAGAAGTTCATTAGAAAACTGTGTTTAATGGATGGTTAAAGTGTCTGAACGTCATTAGGAGGTTTCCCTGTTTAGAATTGAAGAACAATCCGAGGGGAAAAAAGAGCAAGCAATCATTAGTTCATTAAGAGCATACCTTAAAATTGGTCTCTCCCTGCATATTTGCGGCTGATATTTCTTGATGAATGACGTTGAGGTCACGAGCAAAGGTCACCAGTGCTCCCTGGAGATCTGAGAAGATGGTTCTGTTAACGAGATGCAGAGACAAACGAGCTTACTAATGATCCTCATCTACTGCCATCAGAGGGAAGACCAAAAAACCAAATCACCTTGTTGGACTGTTAAGGCTGCTGGAAGTTTAATGAGAGCTTTCGAGCTTAAAGAGGGCTGTTGTTCTTCGGGGAGTGACAGGAGGAGGATGCAGGGTTCGAGCGGTTAACTGTAGCACTGAGTGGATGAGCCGAATGGATGCTTTTAATTGTGCTCGGTCGTACAGTGTGAAACTACACTTTTTATTGGAGGGAAACATTACCAGGAGATGTGTTTCTGATGAAAAGGTGGATGTGAAATGAAGGGAGAGGTCAGTATGGGGTTTAGTAACTTACACCAGGCCAAGGCTGCTCCTCTCTGCACCGTCATGGAGGGATAACACGGAGCCTCGTCGTTCCTGGAATTCAATGTTATTCACATCATAATCAAAGTCCATCCATCCTTTATCTTCCGCTTTATCCTATATTTGGGTCGTGGGGGGGTTCCCCATGCCCATTCAGGGGAGAACGTCTCGGGTGCTGGGCAGATACACCCAGGACAGGGTGCCCATCCATCGCTGGGCACACACTCACTCACACAGACACACTCTATATGGGGCAATTTGGAGAAATCAATTGACTTGATCCATGTTTTTGGACTGTGGGAGGAAACCGGAGAACCCGGAGGAAACCCTCGCGGACACGGGGAGAACATGGAAACTCCACCCAGATGGAGATTCGAACAGGGAATCCCTAGTGCTGAGAGGAGAACATGCTAACCACTAAGCCACTGTGCCACCGCAAAGTTATTTCTTTAAAATTATAATGTGTTAAAGGTGAAGACATTCTGGGTTTGATCCCCAGACGTAAAGGACAAGACCATTTCTGTGTTCTCTCTATGTCTGTGTGGATGTTCTCCCACAGTCTTAAACATGTGAACATTTTTGGTCGGTGGGTTAAGCAGCAGTGCTGAATCTTATCTACGTATACCACTAAACACACACTCTGTCTCTCTCTCACACACACACACACACACACACACACACACACACACACACACAGGCATACTGCTAAGAATTAACTATCACCCAAAAACCTGCTGCTCTGAACCAAATCAGGGCAATTTGGTGCACATAAAAATGGTGCTAACATTCTATTCAATGCAAAGCTGTTATATATATTTTTTACCAGATAAGCTAAAAATACATATAAATACAACATAAAAACCACATATTTATTTAATAATGATTTTTTTATTTTGCAGCTCTTAATTAAATTAATTAGTTAAATTAATTAATTAAAAAATGAAATATTTTACCCTGATGTCGTAGCCTATGTGCTGTGCTTTGCATATCTGTAACAGCACACTGTAGTGAATCAATGAGAGGTTGCTGTGGAAGAGTCTGCTGCTCATCACAGCAAAACGGCTCGTCACTGGTGATGACTGAGGAGACATAATTAAGAAACATCAAAATACATCCATCCATCCATCCATTATCTTCCACTTTATTCTCTACTAGGGTCACGGGGTGGTTCCCATCCTATGCCCATCCAGGGGAGAACGTTTCAGGCACTGGGTAGATACAACCAGGACAGAGCAACAATCTATCACTGGGCACACTCACTAATACAGATACACACACACTCTATACACACTCTATATGGGGCAATTTGGAGAATTCAATTGACCTTAATCCATGTTTTTGGATTGTTATTCAATTGACCTTAATCCATGTTTGTGGGAGGAAACCTGAAAACCAGGAGGAAACTCAAGCAGACGCGGGGAGAACATGGAAACTCCACCCATATTGGGATTCGAACCAGAAATCCCTAGTGCTGAGAGGAGAACATGCTAAACACTAAGCCACCATGGCGCCCCCATCAAAATACAGCTTCACTTATTTTAGCCTTGATCATGAAAGCTGAATTTTGCAATTAAACCAAATACCGCCAGATCCACATGGATGGATGAAAATAAAGTTCTTACAGTTTAAGAAAAATATAAATTGACACTTATATTTACATATTAATATTTATCCAGCTGACCATATTATAGTGACGAATTGACATGCATCAAAGTGTAATTCATTTAGTTGCTTCTTTCTTTAAAAATTATATATATTTAGAGAGAGAGAGAGAGAGAGAGAGAGAGAACATATCAGATGATGTTTGACACTAACAGCACAGTCCGGTTGGAGAGTTATTTTCTCTGATGGTGCTGCACTTCTAGCTGTTCTCATCCAACAATAAAATGCCTTTCCTGCCGGGACTTAATTGTGTTTGTAATATTCAGGCCCCAAGTGATGGCCGGAGCCGGGGCCATTAATGCAGCGCAGGACAGCAAACACACAGAGACACACTCGTTTAATAAAATAATACAAGTCGCAGATTAACAAGCGTAAACTTGGGCTTGCCGCTAATAAAGAAAATCCATTGTTTAGGGGGCTGGCATCAGGTTGATGAGGTGCTCAGGCATGCAAAGCCATGCATAATGAATGCTGTATGAATTATTAATGGCTTGATTATTTAGGCTCATCTATCAAAATGATAATGAATTTAACATCTAAGCACCAATCAGGTCCGAAGCATAATTACAGTGTTTAGTTGTATTTAACCAAAATAAAACAACAAACCTGCAGCTGATCACTCTTTATAGATGTAGTGATCTATAGAGATAATATCCTGGTGAGAGAACCATTATTCCTCTCAAGTCCACACGCTGGCAACAGATGCAAGATAATTACATTCTTAGACCAGCCAGCAATGTTTAACAACCGAGATAGCTCATGTTAATAATCTCCCTCCAGTTCAACAAAGGGTGGCATATACAGTGAGAACGTTATAAGGTTACTTAGACATATATGTATATCATTAACTTGAGTGCTTACTTTATAAATTTATTAAAAATGATTAAAAAGTGACTTGGCTTATTACAAGATTGGAATCTTTTTTCATTTTAAGGTGATACAGTGATCTATTTTGTCTACTGTGTTTTACACACAGAGGAATCTGTCCTCCACATTTAACCCAACCGTGCAGTGAAACACACACACACACATACACACACTGAGTGACATGCCCAGAGCGGTGGGCAGCCCTATATATGGCCGCCAGCGAGAAACTGGGGTTGTTGGGTCACTTCAGCCAGGGTACATGGTGTGACCGGGAATCATACCGTGGACCTTAAGGTCGCAAGGGTGGTTCCTTAACCACAAGCTTATGACTGCCCCCCCCCCCCCCCCGGAACATGTGATTAGAAGCCTGACATCCTGAAATAAAATCCTCAGATCATTCTGAGAGTAAACAATCTGTCACAACAAGCTACCACTAAGTGTTCAAATGAAATTCAGGAGAGTATCAGTGACACACACCTTCTGGTGTGTAACGGGTTTGTTATCTTGGCGTGAAGCAGAGACCTCCAGCCGACCACTGTGGCAGTCTAATGTTCCTCCTGACATAAACAGCATGAGGTTGGTCATGGCCAGCTGGTTACTGTAGCCCAGGTCCAGATCCACAGCCCACACCTAGAAATAAGCCCACACACACACACACACACACACACACACACACACAGGTTTATTACCTAGACATAATGTGCTTCTAGTATAAAAATGTAACTTGCTTTAATGTGTTAACATTGATTGGTTGATGGACTGATGATGCCCCAGCACCCCACAATGAGCCACTACTGTATGTCTGAACATGAGAGACAAAGAGAGCGTGGCACATTACAGAACACCGGAGCTCCTACTGGCTGACTGCTGCTCTCTGCACATCTGTATGGTTAATAGTGTCATTATAAGGATATTAAGGGGTCAAGCCCCACCGTGGCCTTCTGCTTAAACAGGGCTAATTTCACCTAATAATAATCTAATAGCTGTACCCCTCTTCAAACAGTGGGATATAAATCACCAGTGAAAGAGTTGTTAATAACTAAGTGGCAGTTGGCAGCCTCTCCCGTCGTCTCTATTTGTCAAGCTAAACGCTCCTGCCAGGGAATGCAAATGGCGGCACAGCTCCTGAACTCTACCCCTGGTGCCTCTAATCGGGGCTCGACTGAGCCCGTCTGCATCGCACCGCATAGGCTTTCGTCTTTTACCAACTCGAACCCAGTCAAAACTGCGTGTCGAGAGCTGCACTGCGGGGAATGGGGTTTTGATTTCGGAGCGATACTGTGTTAGAAAAACACAATATGGTCTTATTTGATTAAAACGCTGAAAAGATCCGTCATGGGGGATAACAACAACAATTTGTCCTGAATGCTAAATGCTAATTATGTCACACAGGATGTGATGATGAAAGCATTCACAGTCGAGTTAAGTGAGTTTATTTATATGAATGAAATATGACGTTTTTTAGGAGGTTTAGATATTTAGATATTTAACAGGAGGGTGGCACGGTGGCTTAGTGTTTAGCATGTTCTCCTCTCAGCACTAGGGATTCCCGGTTCGAATCCCCATCTGGGTGGAGTTTCCATGTTCTCCCCGTGTCTGCGTGGGTTTCCTCTGGGTTCTTCCTCCCACAGTCCAAAAACATGGATAAAGTCTATTGAGTTCTCCAAGTTGCCCCATATAGACTGTGTGTGTGTGAGTGAGTGTGTGCCCAGAGATGGATTGGTGCCCTGTCTTAGGTGTATCTGCCCAGCGCCCGGAATGTTCTCCCCTGGATGGTCATGGGGAACCCCCCCGCGATCCTAATAGAGGATAAAGTGGAAGATAATGGATGGATGGATATTTGACAGGAGTTTAATCGAAAGTGACTCAAGTAATGGAGTGACACAAGTCAGCACATGAAGAAGGAACCATCTAAATTGTGAGATCCAGAGTCTGTCCTGTAGGCCACAGCCAGACATTTTATTGAACGTGGGCAACTATAGGAAAGCAAGAGAGAAAGATGAGTAGTTGAGTAATATTGACCCGCTTGCAGAGTTCAGGTCTTAGTTATAACAGTGTAAGTAAAGGCTTTTGAAAACGTGGTTATGGGAATTTCTGGCCATTTATTATTACAAGCTTTTACATTTGGTTATTTTTTACACATTTGGTCATTTATTGGATGTTTTTATCCAAAGCGACTTACAAGGTGAGCACAGGGTTAATCACAACATCCCTGGAGCAACGAGGGTTAAGGGTCTTGCTCAAGAACCCACACTGGTAACTTCAGTGGACCTGGGATTTGAACTCACAACCTTCAGATTGATAACCCAACACCCTGACCACTGAGCTACCGCCCGCCACTTTTAAACCTGTCGCTATCTCACATCCCAAATGTGCTGATCTTTGGGTCAGGCCTCCTTCACACCTCTAAATAGATCATGTCATCCTCAATCGAATAAAGGCCTTCCCTAAAGTGTTCCTACAAAGCTAGAAGCATCCAAAATGTATGACTAGGTACTCAACTTTTAGCAATTCAACTGAATTAAACACCTGATGTTAATGATTTTGTCTACATATATCGCTAAGAAATGATACCTCAGAACAGCACAGCGCTAAAAGCAATTTCACCAAAACTGAAATGCAACTTTAATGTTGAATACAAGCCTACTCAGGATGGGTGAGCAAGAAGGGCCTGGGGTTTTGTTCCAAATCGATCCCGGCACGTCTCCTGAACACAGTTAATACCTGGGATTGTGCGATGGGCCAGACTCCAGAGAGCCATTTAGCCAGTCTGTAAGAATCACCGGGTCTGCCTCATTGTCAGGCTCCACAAAGGCGCCTGATATATACGCACGGATTGTACCTGTTTTCTATAGCCTCTTTGCTTTCATTAAAAGCTGCAATCCGGCAGCTGAGCCTCCCCTTACACACAATGTGAGACAGGCCTACAAGGGCAAACACATGCGACCCTCCCCCTCCCCCTGTAGCTCGGAAAAAATACACCAGCTTTTAGCAACAGGTTTGAATGTAAATTAATGTTCGAATAGAGACAGGTCTGCTCCGGGCTGACTCGGTTTGTATGCCCAAAAAGATGGACCTGTGGTACTCCCGAGACGTCCGTCTAAATTTCTCGTGCGTTCTTAGAAAGACGCGGCAAAAGGAAAATTTATTGTGGACGGTATGGGGATCCTGGACCCTGTTTTATATACAAGTCATTTTAAAGGGCTGAGGTCAGGGTTGTTATTAATGCTTTAAATTACACAGCAGTACAATGTGGCTGAGGATTACCACAGCAAGGTCAGACGTCCCCTCGTCCATTCTGTCTGTCTATTTCAGAGAAATTCACTCTATGGAGTCATAATGTCCACGCACAATTGAATTTCTCAGATGGCCTTGCACCATTAGGGTATCCAGTATGTGTATATCCCAACCAGACCAGTGTAATAAAATCACGGATGTGTGAGGTACTGTGGGATGCTGTGGAGCGTGGAAAGGTGGCTTCACCATGGGGTCCATCAGCACTTAGCGAACATTCAGTTAAGCTTTTTTTACAAGCTCAAATGCCTTTTCACTGGGCCATCCTCTTCCATGCACCCCTGCTCATCTTGCAACACAGCTTTCATAGGTTTAGGAAACAGCAACAGGCTTTTAGCTAAAATTCTTCCAGCAGAGCACGTTACAATGCCCTCTAGTGGCCACGACAACAAACACCAGTGCTAAATTGAGATTTTCATGAGCAGAAACATTTTTTTGAAAGCAAATTAATTTTAGGTGGGTCTGCTTTTTATAAATTTAAGACACATCCAGCAGAAGGGGGCTTATGAGAACAGTGATGGAACATCATGCGGGCAGGATGTGCATGATGGGCCGGTTCTCATAGCCGTGCCATTCGTATGGAAATTCACTACACATGATGGCTTTAGATAAACTGGCTCGATCTGAGGTGCTTTACCACTTCTCCCACAGTAAATCCTCCTAAGCCAAAGAACTACGAAACACAAATAATAGCCCCTGACTAATCTAGGTTCTATAGAGGTGTAAATAAAACATCTATCTGTATCGATATCCAAGCAGCTAGCAATTCCAACATAACACATGTTTATTCTCAGACCTGTTCCCACAGAATTCTCATGATTTCTTTAATTTCGATATAGCACCAATTGCAGGAGCCTCCAGTGCTGTGGTTATTCAAATTTAATTATGCTTTAATATGGGTAGTGGTGTGGTCAGCATGTTTGCCTCTCAGCGCTGGGGATCCAGCTTCAAATCCTGATCTGGGTGTACACCCCACATCCCCCGTGGCTTTCCCATGTCCAGTTTCCTCCAACAGTCCAAAAACATGGATTCAAGGTGAATTAGCTGCTCTAAAATTGCTATATAAATTGACCCTACTGT